>JAQBSW010004708.1:0-65858 GCA_029291075.1 Eudiplozoon nipponicum
TCATGAGGGTGGGTACCAAAGATCAAATGCCAATTCTCTCCAAATCATTCATAGTCTAAAAATTCCCATGTCTGTGTGGTAGGATATGTATTGGACGTACGAAGAAGCAATTGCTCAACAGAATCCAGCAAAATTTACCGCAGAAATTGATAGAATAATTCCTAGCGCATTTAGGAAAATCAACTACATCCGATAAATATATTTGAAACGGGGCAGCCAGTCAATTCGACGAATTTCTCAATTTTAAAAAAGCCCTGTCAGCGCGTTTGCAGACTGAAGTAGAAGCTGTGTGTGAATTTTTAAATGTTAGTGGCTACCCGTCCTATAATTTAGATAAATAAAAATTATAGAAGGTAATAAAACCGTTGCCACTGTTTTCGTAGCATATACTAACTAGCCTATTTTCACCTAAAATCTAAGTTTAACGTAAAAAACTCGCTAAGAAAAGCTTTGGTCTGATTTAGGTTTAATCTACATTGCAGAGATATTATGTTTGATTACCTCCACAAACCAACATCCTCCACAGAGTGTGGAAAGAGAAACATCTACTGCAAATTATTTCCAACCTTATCTTCAGTTTGATTTAAACACGTGTTTAATTTTATTTAGTCAAATGTAGTAGAATTTAACCATGCTTGTCCACATGCCACTTGGGTGTGAGAAGAATAATATTTGTGTTTCGTATTCATTCATAACTAAACATATCATCAAGTGCGAACTTTGCAGCAGACCATTAAAACAATTTTAAATTCATGCTTTAATATTTAGAGACCATTGATAAAAACTAAGTTTATCAGAAACCTGAAAAAAAGAAAAAGCGTTTTGCAAAAGAATTTCCATATCATCACACGAGATGATATTTAATTACCTTACATATGTTTAAATATACTGTACCATTTATTTTCTGACTATCTTCCTGTCAAGAACGAATTAATACAAAATTATTATTTCTGCAGTAAATTAGTTTAGGCGGTGAAACGAAAGTGGCTGCACATATTGTATTTTTGGAAAATTCATACCTAGAAATTAATGCTTCGTATATTTATGCACAAAATAAAAACTTTAATACTACACTAACCTATTTTTGGTAGTCAAATGAATATGAAATATATGATGATACACAGGAAATATTGAAAATTTATAGTAGAACAAAAGGATCTATTCCTTTTGCACACAAATTACGAATACACCTAAAAATTAAGTATAAAATTAATAGACTACATTATCTAATAATTAATGAAATGCTACACATGACATTGTGTGCGATAATCGGTAAATTCACGTTTGTTCATGTCATACGTTTTAAAACGTTAGACGTTACCGTCTCGATTTGCAAAAAAGTTCCAAATTGACCTATTGTTATTACAAAGAAAGGAAAATAAAAATATATGCTAAATGAAATTTAGTTACACCCACTGACCTGAACAGATTATATTTACTTATCTTATAATGACTGTTATACTAATAATTATTCCGGGGACCAACGGTTTATCTTTAAAGTAACCTGTATGTAAATTGTTAACGTTTGCAATTAGAAGAAATCTAAAAAATTAGAAGCTTAACAAGAAAACGAGCGTACGCCCAAACGCTTAGTAGAAACGGTAACTTACTTGTTAATAACGGGGAGAAATATTTAAGGAGTTTGGCGATTTTTTCGTCTAACCGCTGTCGTGCAGTGAAACTCAGCGGTTCGCCTTCAATCTCATCAATGTCTATGTCAAAAAGTGTGTCCCGCTCGTCATATTCAGCGGTGGGCGAATTCCTATCGACACAACCACCTGCAACACGTCGACCGATTTCCGTTAGAGCGCCGCCATCAATATTCTTTTTTGATTTACTGGCGGCACGTGATAGCGAAGCAGTTGCTAGAACAGGTGGACGTACTAATATCGCGATTGCGGACACACCAGAGGATTCAAGGCGCTGCAGTGCTGGACCGCCAACGTCCAATAGACAGTGAAGCCTGGCGTCAGCAATGTCCAGAATACTACGCAGGTGCGTGCCGTATAGGTTACCTTTGTACTCACCAGCCTCAACAAAGCATTGCGCTGCAATGTCATTCTCCATCGCCTGTCTGTCTGTCACGAAATGGTAATCACGTCCTTCCACTTCGTTAGGCCTTCTTGGACGCGTTGTGTCTGTGAAAATTAAGAAAGACAACTTTATTCTTGAATACCAAATTTTAGAATTATAGTTTCAGCAATTTAGGTAAATGGAAATTTGTATCTTTATTAAAAATAAGCAAACATGAAAAAATGCATAGACCTTAAGAAGGCACAATTTGGGAGGTTCGATTCAGTGCTACAAATCTAATAAAAACATTGAGCTTTATTCCTGCTCAACGTGAAAAATATTAATAAATTAAGGTTAAGCGATTTATATTAACTTCGGCAGTATTTGAGAATTATTTGCTGATTGGAAGCATAAAAAGTTGATACAAAGGAATTGTTGCATTACACATTTCTATATAATAATATTTTGAATAATCATACTTGATCCTTCAAATTAGATCTCGATCTGGCTTAGACTATTTTTAATAAAAATAATAATGTCTAGACATTTACGAAACTGTAAAGTGCAAAAGTTGTGACATGTCGAATCATTTATTCATTGAACTGCAAATATAGAAATTCAATTTTATTAGACCGTTCTCGAGTAATGGCAATTAATTTTACGAAATTATAATGGCACATTAGTCTCAATATAATTTGTAACAAATTTCAAACCTACCTACTTGAAAAATAAATATTTCTTCGAAGTGAAGTCGCTGCTCTGCTTTCAAATAGTTAATAAGCACAGCCTTTACTAATAGCTGGTTTCGGAGTAAGAAAGTACACTCATTTTCTGCAAAGAAAATGGTAGCGAACACATAGACAGGCGTTTTAAACTTAGGCAAGCTCGTTTCGAATAAAAAGATGTTTAAATCGAGAGATTTCATTATTGAAACAACCACCATGCCTACGAATCCGTAATTCTTCAAATGTCCGACTTCAAACACCAAGCATTAGAGTGAATTTAAACAATAATTGATTGCGCGGGTGGTGGTAACAATTCTTTAAATCAAGTTTGCGAGCTTGAAGTAAACACCAATCCCATTGGTGATGACTGGTTAAATACAATGGGATTGGTTTTTACTTCAAGCTCGCAAACTTGATTTAAAGAATTAGAGTGAATGGTACGAATAGAAAGCAGACTAAGTTTTACTTCTTTCAAGCTAGAGTTATTAAAAAAGATATTATTTAGCCAACATATTCTGCACAAACAATTTGACACAAGGCTTTTGTCTCCACTTCGATTGTGGGCACTTTAGTTGCTTGACCTCTGCAAGTCAAGCCTGAGCTCGTATCAAACAAGTTTGGTTACCAAAAAATTTAACGTGCCTCCTAAGTACAATTTCACGTCGTCAACTCTACGAGATGTGATGGCAAGATAGAACTTGAAAAGCAAAACTGAGGAATTAACAGGGTAGCTAAACTATGTATGCGTGCATCGAATGCACGTTTTGGCCTGACATTCGGACTTTGCGGTATGCTTCCCAAAGAGACAAGCCTAAATTTATTACTCGTTTTGTTACTTATATACTTTTCTGCTTAGTATCAGTTTGATAACTAATAGAATTTCTATGACTTCTAAAATACAATGGAATTGGTGTTTATTGAAAGCTCTCAAATTTGATTTAAAGAATTGTTAACAATACCCGCTTAATTATTGATTATTTAAATTAGCTAACTTGTTTTTATGGCAAAAAAAAATTATAAATTCCCTTGAGTGTGATATATTAATGAGCCATTGTGGATTGTTTCGACTTGCTCAATATTCCTAAATTAATGGTTGAACACACAAAAGGGCATTTAATATATCCACTAGACGAGCGCTTGAAAATAAAACTAATATATCACCAAAAACGCGTGAGTTCTATTGTCTTAGTTGGTACAAATCGAAGAAGGTTATCTCGCATAATACTGCAGCAAAATTGTAAAAAGATTGATTACTAACGATTAAAATCTACCTTAAGCTAAGTTTTGCTCATGTAATCAAATTTAATTACATTTATTTGATAATTAAATTTTTTAACATTAAAAAAATTAAATCATGGTGCAAACGTATTAAGAGAGAATTATTCACAGCGAAAAGTGCCATTTGTTTTCTAGAAACCTCCAGAATGTCAACCCAAGTTCCCCTGAATCGATCAAGCGCACATGATTATATAATCAAGGAAATAAATAGACATTAGAGTACACGAAGTTCGCTTTTAGTTATGACTAAATGCTGCTTTTTTATAAATCAACGGGTAGCCATGTTTTTTCTTACCTTTACCGAACAATTATGTCTAACTCATATTTAAACAGTCTTTAGCTAATGAACAGTTGTTAAAACAAAGGTCAAAACAAAAACGATCTTCTGAAAGTATACAACTGTAAAAATTTAAAAAAATGCTTTCGGAATAGGACTAGCAAATTGGCTGTCTCTGTTTATGAAAATGGCCAGAAATAGTTTGAAACATGTCTTAATAATATAATTAGCCTTTCTGGCAGTATCAAATTCAGCAGAGACTTTATTGTTATCTAAATTTTGTATTGATCAGATGAACTTTAGGGAACTTTAATAGCCTGCTTATTTGAAGTAAAAATTGATAGTTGCATAATAAATTACTAAACACTTTAATTGAGTGAGCGAACTTGTAGAAAGTTCTGAGTTGCTGGATATCACTAATTAATTTCTGCTGAATTAATTTTTTCATGACGGCTAAAAGGGTATTTTTTGTTGGCCTAAGAAAGCATTAATTAAGTTATTAATTCTCCTGGTAATTCAGGATTATTTCAAACGGTATTCGCAAAAATAACAGGAAGTCGTATTGAAAATGCAATAGTTAAAAACGAGAACAACATATTTCAATAGTATTTGATCAAGAAATTTGCAGATGAAAGAAATCAGTGCCAAAAATTATTTTTTTATACCCCCTTTGACTGTTGCAGTTTGCATATGTGCGATTGTCGGTCGACAAAATCTTGATTCATTTAAACTGCCAGGAGCTCAACTAGTATGTATCTTTGATTGATGAATTCTCACTAGCCCCGTCACACTAAAATCATACGCATGTATACTGTCCATTTAAAATTTTTCTGTAATAAATTTTACCGATTTCATCCTAACGTGTCGATTAGTCATTACTCCATGCGTCCTCAGATTTCCATACAATTCACGAAATTCGCAAATTTTATCAAATGTTTTAACCTTTGCGCTCTGTTAAGGAATCAAGAATTTGCCGACCTATATATGCGAGGCACGCAATAGTCAAGAGTGGTATAAACAAAATGATGACAGCGCTGCGCTACATAAGACATTATTATTTCAAATACAAAAGTCATGAAAAGCAACGTATAAACTTTGTTATAAGCTCATTTACACTATATGAGTAATAAATGTACCTAAAATCGAGCATGATTATACACATGTGCTTAAAAAATACAGTGTACTAAGTCTGCAGATTATCTGCATCGTAGACTGCTCAAAATTCTGAAAAGTTGAGCGATAATTAGCAATAGAAATAATAAAAATGAAGCGTGTCTTAATGTATAAATTTCAACAACCTACAAGGAACACATGTGCTGAATCGTTTTGGAAACTCGTAAAGTATGTCATCTGCAATGCGGTCTTTGGCTAAGCCAAGCAGTGAAACAGGTCTAGTGTATTCCACTCGGAAAGGGCGCACGGCCATGTAAGTTAGAACCGTCTCATCGCTGACTGCATGATAAATAACAGCTGAAGCGAAAAAAACAGACAATTATTTGAAAATTTAGCAACTATTCAAAAAGGTTTCCGAGAAATTGAAGAAAATAAACACATTATTTGTTTAATATTCGCCCCTAAGAAATTTACGGCCACTGACTTATCCAAATTTAAGACATTATCGTAATCCTACTTTTTCGTGTGTCTTATTCCAAAAATGATGAAGCAAAATGCAGCAATTGTTATCATATCAAAAAATAGTTTTTTTTAAAATTGTGCTATATATATTACGAATTGCTGGATCCTCCACGATTTTGATTTTCTTGCGAATTGTCCATCTACTCGATCAGCTGCGCCTCTTTTAAATCTGTTGCTCAAAATAGCTATATTATTTGTTTTCGTGAATGCACGAATCGTCTTTATATAAGATATTCGCTTGCTACAATCATGTATAATTCAACTGCAAAGTTAGCTCAGAGTGCAATTAATCAATGCTTTTTTATTTAATTTATTGTCTGGTCTGTTTACTAGTCGGTTTCTGCTTGTTGCATATTTAGGGAAAGACGAACACAGCTGAATCGAGAAGCATAAATATCAGATTAATATCTCGATTCGTAAACTCGTTAAGAATCTATTAAAATAATCGGTAAAATTCATAATAGTGACATAAATTGCACAACATAAACAAATAGGCGAACTAAAGTTTTTGTGGAGTCTACATGTCATTAAATTTCTATCAAAACATGCAAAATCGCGCAAGACATGGCACAAACGAAACCACAAACAAACACAACATGGTTGTCACATCTAAAAAAATAATATCGAAAAATTTGTTACTTTTTATCATAATTGCGAAATAAGTTTTAAAAATTTATAATTGTAATTATAATATTGTTATTATTACTGCTATTGTTAGTACTTTTATTGTTTTTATTTTATTTTCATTTTTTCCGTAATTAAATTTAGAAGAAGATTTAATACGCGATATCTTCCTGGAACAAATGCCCCTGTATACTGTGCTTCTTTTTGTTTGAGTATGTTTGCGCGAATACGCTTATCATTATGAAATTATACGATCAGTTATCGCAAAACTCCCATGGTCTGGTTTTCTAATTTTTTGATTTAGTTAGTCTAAAGGTAGCTTGGTATAAACAATAATCTCAATGTATTGAACCAGTCACCTCACATGAATAAGTTACAGCCAGTCATACGTGCTGGTACGTTTGACTTTCCATAATACTTCCACCATATTTTAACATAAATGTGACTAGTCTTCGATATTATTAAAATCATCCATCAAACAAATGTATCCAAGTCTTCTTCATTACCGTCCGATGCAGTTGCACTTGACCTTATTCAAAACAATACACAAAAGTTTGCATTCTCAAAAGGAACGCAAGGTAAACAAAAGATTAGTTCATTACAGAAGTCCGTTAAATGAATAACAGTACATGCCGCAACAATGTAAGTATAATCCGGAAATGAATGATTAGTTTAGGAAAATAAAATAAACCTGACCGTTCACCCAGGACGATTGCAAATATCTTACATTAACTCAAATAACAAGTGTTCAATTATTTAAATCAAGCTCCAATCCAATTAAGTATACATTTATCGGTATAAAGCCATCATCGGATAGTGCAGAAAAGGCAACGCATACGGTAGAGCGATTTCGAAATTATATGGAAAACATCATGTACTGTCCATAATTTTCCGCGGACACGGCTCGAAACTGGGCACATCCGCTTCAGAGCCGGTGACTCTAACCACTAAGCCAATTTTCAATTACAGAATAATCCATGATTTTAGTTAGGTTTTCATCCAGGTGGAGCCTACATGGCATCTCTTAAGATCTATAGTTCAAACTAGCCAAACAAAACCAACCATTATAGAATGGACACCACACTACTTTAGGAAGTAGGGTTTAATAAAACAAATCATATAATTTAACCATATTTGATTTATATCAATGTTAGCGCAATGAACTCTTTAAATCAAGTTTGCGAGCTTGCATTAAGCACCATTAACATTGTATTTAACAAGTCGTCGCACAACATAGCCAAACTTCCGTCAGTCATACGTACTGAATCGTTTCGACTCTCCATGATTTTCATCCGAATATGACGCCATACCGCTGGTTAGTCTAATGGAGCAGCATCTGCTACTACTACTAATAATAATAATAACAAAATTAATATTAACTGTAATAATAATAATATGGATAATAAAAATAATATTTATTATTATAACTTTGCTATGAATAACTTACCTGCGGTATTATTTATATTGGTATAGTTTATTTCCTGAAGAACTGGATTATTTCTAGCAACCTGCCAACTGTCAGTTGTACTATTGGTAGTTGTTGTGATTGTATTAGTTGGTGTTGTAACAAGGCCACATCTATTTGGTTCCCCTATAGGCCCCGAGATCACAACTCCATTCTCTTCAAATGCTGCCTCGCCTATCTCTGGATGTACTCTGCTCACAGCCACACCTTCGCCAGCACTTCCTGACACATAAATACCAGATGTGTGACTGCTACACGTACGACCTGTCTGAGGGCAATTCCCATAATCTTCAATAGGTAGGCCTTCTTCATTAACATTTAACTGTTCATTATCCTCTCTATCCGGATAGCAGTCAGTCCTATTGTCATTTTTTAAACATTTGCTAATGGCCTGATTCCCACTTATTGAATCGATGAGACTGCAGGAATCTGTGTTTCTTCCAGAAGTGCGACTTGTCATTTCCCTAGGTTGTGTGTATTCCGATTGAGCTAGCTTCTCTTTAACCTTTAATTTCTCCAATTCACGGCTCTTCATTTCTTGCTGTTTCTGATGCTGCTGAAAATTGACGTGACGTGCTTTTGCTCGCTCTCGCCTCTCCAGACGTCGCCTGCTGGGTATAATACCAGTTTCGCCAATAGGACTGCCAAAAGACGGATGGATTCGACGGGCCTATAATATTATGCAATCAGAAATGAACAAAATTTGATGTTTTTAAACATTGATATCTGCAATGCATCTAGATATGGGTAAATTGTTTTCGACTCTTTCACTGGTATTATTGATAAAGTGGAAGTAAATATTTGCATTGTGGATATATATAATTTGCTAACTATCGATTATCAAACTAACGTCTGAAAGTGCAGTGCGCCAAAATATTTTTAAACCATTTTTTGACTAATTAATAATCAAAATTATACTTTGCGTGATTTGTATAATACAGCATTGCAATGTCAGAACTATTTACCATTTGCAGAACATTATATAAGAAGAAAGAAAATTATATCTATATGTATGAACAGATATTTAATGAAATATTTTATCCACACCATATGGAATCTCGTGAACGCATAATTAAGATTAAATTAGAATAATTTGGTTAAATTTTGTTTTGAAAATTTAAAAAATGATACATATAATAGGCATGCGTTTTTCTGCTTCAAATTGATTATTTATGAACCAATATTTCTTCTTTAGTGGGTAACTGGCCAAAGTAATGAGAATTGTAACTTTGGATAAAACTAATTACATAAACAGCTACTATGAATTTCGATAAAAATACACCGGCTTCATGGAAGAATTGAAGCAGTTCCAAAAGTCACCACTAAAATACAGATCATATTCAATTGTGTGTGTCACCTCCAGTTCAAGCTCAATGCCTGACAGGTATTGCGTCTGAACTGGCGGTGACGCACGGAATTGATAGGTTTCCCTTAATTCCCACCCTACATGATAGAATTCATATTGAATAACAATCGATGGACAACTGTCCCTACGTTTATTAAAAGTTATTTATCAATATTGCGAGTGATTGAAATGTACTAAATTTATTTATACTCAATTATATTTACAGATAATGTTTTTAGCCACATGAGAAAAGTTTAAACACAATCACTGATTTTTAAAAATGCAGCCAGATTTTGTTTAATTTCCGCTCAAATATACATATATTTAAAAATCAGTCACGATCAAACTCAAATATATAACAGCTAGATACTGTTTGTTGCGGAGAAGTAATATATATACAATTATATATTAGGTTTTGCGCACCTAGTAACAAATTAGTCAAATTATGACCAGAAGGATAAACCGAAGACAGCACATTCGTTTCGTGATTACTGGCGACTCATCAGTATCTAACTGTTATATATAATAATGGATAATAGTTGTAATTCTCAATTTCGGTGAACTATAGCATACATTGAATCCATTGTGGTGGTACCATGTACCGACTCCGAAACCATAAAGTTATAACCATGTACATTTTCGGTACTAGAATTTTGGTATCGGGTATGACACAATAGTCATAGTGTTGGTATCGTTTACAGCCTCGGTATATTTATTACATATGGTGAGTTGGAGTTGATGTCGCATTGTCGAGACTTTATATGACGTTAGCTTCACAACTGAAGTTTTACACATTTGTCACTCAAATATATAGTGGTTGAAGGGCGTAATACCGGCTCCTACTGATGAGTCGCCAGTAAGCACGAAACGAATGTGCACGAGATTATAATTTTCGTTAATTCTGTCTTTGGTTTATCCTTTTGGTCATAATTAAAACTCAAATATACACATATATCACTCCGACGATGTCCGGTGAAGTTTTACCTCACAGAAAGTAACAAACACAGCTCTGTTATATATAGCTGAATTAATAAATTGGCCTAATTAATAAGCAGTGGAAGTTCTGGAATTAAAAAATAATCAATCTAAATGAAATTAATACTACATTTAACACGTATGCCATAAGAAATTTAGTTTGACCTGGAAAAAATCGTGCGTTATCTTTTTTAACATGTAGTCAAGTTTATTATGAACAGCAATTCGTAAATACAAACATTTTCATTAAGAACAAAAGGAAATATAAATGTACGCAACCGGCTCTAACAACGGGCACACAAAAAAGCCACCGGCCAGTGCTTGAAATCCTCAAAATTCTTGTAGAATATTCAAAGCACGTATAAAGTCTTCGAAAAATAAACTCAATTTAGGTTTGTCACAACATATTCTTTTCCTCAAGGCTAACATGCCGATGCATATTTTGTGGTAGGCAGTACGTAACATTTACCTAAATTATATGTATCGTAATGATAAATTATCGTATAAAAGAAGCAATTTAAGAAAGAAAGGTCCAATGAAAAGTGAACAGAAAAACTAAAGAAACGTGTTTTCTCCATTAGCGTCAGAGCTTAGAAAATGATCCGTGATTCATATCTTCACCAAAATGACTTATATTGTTTTGATATGAACCTCTTTAATGTTCGCAGACTAGTGACAGAAACAATTTCACATAGAAAAATTGAAAACAAGTAAAAATTATTACATATTACAGAAGTTTACTATTTAGGCAGTTTATACATAATTTTGGAAATATATGTAGCAAGCTAGAAATTTATGAGATTTGGGTTCACGAACTCGCATGAAATCAATTTCAAATTTAACTATTTAATTAAAGAAAAAATATTGTAAAATTAGCTCTAATCTTGCGTTTTGACTAAAACAAATAGGCATAACAACGGATATATATATATATATATATATATATATATATATATATATATATAATGTGACTTATCATAATGAAAGTATTTTGCCAAGAATAGTAAATGTACTTCATCAGTTAGACTGGTTTCATCTTTGTAAAGGACTCATCAGTAAGTTGACAGATTTACCGTGGCCAAGATCTGAACATTGTTTCACTTTATGCAACGTCTCAAAAAGCATCTCCTGTTATAAAGCAATTGATTTTGGACGTTTGTCTTTTCTCCAGATAGATTCTATTTTTCACGCGAATGATTTCAAATGTATACAGTATTTTACTGACAGCGCACATAATAGAGAAACAAAAATTATCTGTATTAGACATGAGAAAAAGTTAAGTATATTTGGGCATATATAAACAGATCAGAATCAGATTGGTGCTAATCGAGTAGTAAATCATGTTAAAACACAACTTAATGATCTTCAGCTGGAAATGCTTAATCGTGGTTTGTGATTTAGCAAACATAAAAATGAGATTAATTATGAGGCCGTTAAAACCGCACATTTTCTCTCAGACAGGGATGAGGTTTAATTTGAACTAGGCATAACAACAACAACTATGTTAACCCGAAAAGGAAAAATATAAGCCAAATTATGAAGTAAATTGTTTCATAAACAATGCTTGAAAGCGGACAAAGGAGGAGCATCGGTTCTTATAAGGAAAAGTAATTATAACGATAAGATGTATGAACAAATATACAATAAAGAGGTATAAGCCAAAGTAAATAAAGATCCTTAGGATAAGTTACAAGGAAAAGCTAATATTGATAAAAAATTAAAGTGATAAGGGTGAATGAGATCGGGCACTTTGTAACACTCTCATACAAAGATATACATTTGTGACCAGAGTGTATAGTTTAACAAAGTTGCATAAACCAGTTAACCATTTGGGAAATAATTTTAATGTCTACCACTCTCCAACATATAAAATGTCCAAGACAATGTATGAATTTGACGGACAAATTTATGTCCGCTATTTATTTTATATTTTGGAAGGAATTTTATGAACAAAATAGAGGTGTTCAAATGTGAAATTCACTGTCAGTTCCAAAAGCAAATATCTGCATGCATTACATGAAGAAAAAACTTAGATATAACACCTTAAATCCAAAACTTAATTTACGATTTATAATGACATATTTGTTATTTGGAATCATGGATTGGATTAAATGATAAATTAATTAAACCTAGCCAATCAAGTGAGCGAACTGTAATTTACAATAGGAAATGAATCATATCACGAATTACAAATTCTGGAGGTCAAATTAATTATAAATGGTAGAAAATTAGAACGAAATGTTTATAGATAGGATCTTTGCTCAGGTGTCCTCCTTAATCAGCGATATTTTAACTAATTTAAAAAATAATTCTATTGTTTTATTCTTTATGACTTGTTATCTCATTACATATATTAACTTACGTTCTCTATGGAGAGTAGAGATATTTAATAACATACTGTGTTAAAAAAGCACATTTTCTTTATACTGTTACTATGATCTTTATTTCTCTGGGCTGTTTTGAATTTATTTTATAACCAAATTTCTTTTTTACCTTACTATCTAAAAGAAACTTTTTAATTTTAATAAAACTGGATTATATTCAGTGTAACAGATACGACACATTTATTCACATTATCATGCCCTTTTACTTATCTGGATGCGGCCCATAAATATTTCGTTTGAGAAAATACATGTAAATGAAATAGGTCTCACCTGTGCAAAGAAAAATTGACGTTCATCATGTCAGCTTCCTTCGAATGAGTTTACATGTTCAATTAATTATATGTAACTGACAACTTCTAAGACTGAAATCACAAAATCATCGAGGTATGGCATAAGCTTACCTTATGAAATGTCAGGTGGTGTTATTAGATCAATAAAAATTCACTTGGATTAGTGAACACACGCATTAAATAATTACTTTTCCGCCCTAAATAAACACGCGCTCAAAAATCTAGGATTAGGGTACGATTTTATAGTGAATGATCAGTAAGTGTGAGTAGATTACTGAAAATTCAGTGTGATGAGCATTCTCGTACAGACCCATATATATATGAAACACACCTATCTAGTGATAAGACAATTATGATTATGAGACCCTCCTGTAAGTATAAGCGAAGGCGTTTAAACCAAATTTACCACTTCACTTATTATTGGTGCGATATGCTTGCCGTTGAACAAGGCCTCCGAAAAATGAAGCTGATGTATCCGGAGTAAAAATAAATCAGTTATTATAAACATCATGTTTTGCACAACAAAGGCCAGCTAATTAATCTATTAAACAATAATTGATTGCGCGGGTGGTGGTAACAATTCTTTAAATCAAGCTTACGAGTTTGAAGTAAACACCAATCCCATTGTATTTAACCAGTCGTCGAACAACATAACATAGTGCGTTGCGACTGGCGGTAGTTTTGTTATGTTGTTCGACGAATGGTTAAATACAATAGGATTGGTGTTTACTTCAAGCTCGCAAACTTGATTTAAAGAATAAATCTAATTCCTGTCGCAAATTTTTTATAGTTAAAAGAAAAGTATGGTAGTCGAATATATTTTGTTTATTATTGAATTAATTTGAGAGAAACTTAATGCTTTGGGGCATAAATAAATGATGATGTAATGTTTAAGCAAAAATTAACATGACACGTTTTTCGCCTCAAATTATATGCCTATTTTAATTTATAAACTCATTGAGGAGAATACGTTTGACTGGAATTTTGCATTATATACAAAAATAAAGAAGAACTGTGTATTACGTGTTGCGCAACAAATAAAAAAGTAGACAAATAGGACAAGAAGGATAAAACAAAAAGACAGCATGAACGGAACTGTGTAATCTCATGCACATTCGTTTCATGCTTACTAGTGACTCATCTGTATGAATCGGTATTATGCCTTTTACCCACAATACGTTTGGAAGAGGAAAGTGTGAAAATAGGAAGGTACAATCTCCTATACGAATGTTTATACAAGCAGTAGTGTAGCTAAATTAATATAAAGTCTTCTACAATGTGACTTCAAAGCGAACTCGCTTATATATATATATATATATATATATATATATATATATATATATATATATATATATATATATATATATATGCTTTCTTGAAACCGAATAGTTGCTGATTTCCACAAATGAACTGGAGAAAAATTGGATTAAAAATTAGCTATACTATTAACTAAAATAAGAAAAATAATTTACGATCCATTTCTTTCCCAAAGAATTTGAAAACAAGTAGCATTCTGCAAATAAATTTAAGCTGCGCATATCTGTTTTTTTTGGACGTCTTTTATCAGGAAGAATAATTATTCGAATTAGTTGTTTTAATCGTTGACTTCTAGTCGTGAGGCCATATTGAGAATTTACCATTTGTAAACAACTTAAAAAAATTGCTGAATAGATTATAACGCATGAATAAAATTTCTATATCAGTAAATACTCTGATCCAGCCAACGGAATAGGTACAAATGTTGTGCATTATGTGAAACCAAATCCTTATCTTAAGAAATGCTTGATGCTTATTCTCAACAGTGTGTATAAAACCGTGAAAACACCAAGTAATTATCAAGATTATAACAATTTCCCTCTATTTATGCTGCAACCTAATTCAATACGTTTTACATGAAATATCAATTACAAAATCTGGTGCTATATAGGTCATGCGACAGTTTGTGTAACTGATAGCAAAACGAAATGTAATCAATATTTTTATAGACAATATTTGTTGAAAGTGTCATTAAACTGGTTTGATCTTTACTGTTGGTCCTAACAATTACAGACGACTTCTTCGATAACAACATATTCATTGCAGCAGAGATGGGCCGAGTATAAAATTAAAATAGTCTGCAGTGTAAGTGCTGTGAACCACAATTATATTAATAAATTTCACATGGTAAGAAAGTTACAAGATACGGAACAAGATATATTCAAACGCATTATGTATTGCAAAATATTAAGTATAATTAAATAAAATCACCAAATAATATATAACACGGAAGATTAATTAAATGTAAAATACAACTAAATAGGACGCATAGTATAGCTTTACTGGTATCAATTAGATTTTAAACATTTGTTTTCCAATTTATGTACTGCCAATAAAAGAACAGACACAAGTATTTGCATTCCGGATGTGCTCAAATACAAGATTATTATCGTTAAAATGCATTTATCCAGCTGGACGTTTACTCTTTTGTAAACAAGATAATAAAAAATAGGAAGACAACAACAGAAAACAGTTAAATGCACACAGACATAAATTGACAGAAACACGCGTTATAAATTACTCCGATATATTTGTGATAAGAAATAGTTCACTTTGAAGGATAACTATAATTTAACTAACGATCGATTTAATTTCCTGCCTTAAATTGTTTAGAACGTAGAACCATGAGCCTTTTCTTTATGATCTTCAGCCGTCATGCCTTTAGATAAGCTTATAGACGTACTCACAGATTCTTAACGTACTACACACACACACACATATATATATATATATATATATATATATATAAATGGCTGTGTGTGTGCTTTACACAAACGTGCAAAAACATTACCGCAAATTCTTACCCGCCTAAACCTAAAAATTATTTGGATAAAAGAACATTGCATGCCTTAAAATGCAAATGTAATCAGGTATCTAACTTTAGTTTTAGTTTGAATCCAAGCATCCAAATGTTATCAAGTAAATGACAGGTTGACTTCTTAACCTCATTTGTTCCGTATTTAAATCAATATTAGACAGGTTTCTGTAAAGGAAGTAATATTATCCTCCCACAGTGCAATGGTTATTAAACGTTTAGTTGTAATCTGGCATTGGTCGGCTGCAAGTTAAATCCCCATGATTTATTGCTTATTTTTTGGTTCCTTACATTGTTTACCAATATGTAAATTCTTTCAATCCAGATTACACTTACCACCAAACGTAAACTTTCTAGCGTGAAATGCAAAATCGCACCGAAAACTGCGTGCAATTTCGGCGGACAATTTAAATCGGTCATTTAACTGAACACACTGAGCTGGTACTTGGCGAAACAGACGTGTTGCGCTTCAAAGTACAGCATATCACTTATAAATATTATTTAAGCCTAGTTGTAAAATTATGCAATTCTATTTGAAAGCAGTTCCTAAAAAATAACTTTGTCCCTAAATTCCAATAAGAAACAAGGACTTTGCAGCATTCAAATTCTGTTTAGTTTTGTTCTTTTATACATAAACATCAAGAAAAGACAACAGTTTCGATATTGTGTATTAGGAGGTGCAGACCAAGTAAAAAATTGGTCCAAATAGAATCAGAAGGATAAACCAAATTCAGCGTGAACGAAAGGTATAATCATTTATGTACCTTTTTTCATGCCGAATTTCGTTTATCCTTCTGATTCTATTTGAACTAATTTGTTACTAGTTGCACAACTCCTAATATACACTTGCAAATATATTAGTTCTCCGCAACAAACGATGTTTAATCGTCTTACTAGTTGGAAATTCAGGTAAAAGGAGATGGAACACTTAAAGGAAAATAATAAATGTTGGTAATGAGCGGATGAGTGGCACTGTGAATAGAGTCACAGACTTTGAAGTATATATTTCTCGTTTGGAGCTCCGCCTGTGACAAAATTCTAGACGGTACATGAAGAGATGCCGATATGTAAGAACCTGGTTTATTGGAGCAATTTACCTTCCTACCTTATACTAAGCGTAATTTATATGAAAATATACATATATGTAGAATTGTAATTTATCTTATGCTTGCGGACTAGAATTATAGAATTATAATCACATCCCACGCAATCAATTATGGATAAATTTTATAACTTATGTATATGTAGCAGAAGCTGCATAAGGTTATTTTTGTGACTGCGTGGAAATCGTACAGCCGATATTATCAGTCAAGTACAATGTATGCGAAACTACTAGAGGTGAGTGCCGCATATCTAAATTTTACATCCTTTCATATGAATTGCGGTTTGAACGTGTCAGTACGCGCGACTGACTGTAGAGTAACTATGTTGTTCAACTGATTAAATACAATGAGATTGGTGTTTAAATAAAGCTCGCAAACTTGATTTTAAGTATCTATATCAACTGTTGCGCAATCAAGGATTGCTTAATTATATGAAATTCTGGATAGTTGGTAAGCAAAAGAAGCATATATGTTAGAAAATCATTTTAATGCTACTAAATTAAAATAAGGAAATCGTGAAAATTGTAAAAATCAGATTTTCAAGCTCTTTGCAAGTAAAAAAGACGACAAAATTATTGAACTGTTGCTGTTGTTAGTTTTAAAACGTGACTTACCTGCCACCATTCCGGATCACCAGCATTAAGAACTTGAAAAAGATCGCCAGATCTCAGCGAGAGTACACCGTTAGGTAGGGAGGTTTGGCTATCTTTAGCCGGGTCGTAGTCTGTTTGACAACGAACGAATAGACGTGGTCCATCAGCTGGTAGTTGGACAGTGCCCGTTTGTCGAGATCTTGCTGGATACATATCTTCGTTACCATGTTGAACAATGCTGTTGTCTCTTACACCTGTCAGCACAGGGGCTGTACTCGGTACTACTAAATTTCCCACGATTTCATCATGTTGCTGACCTTGCCCAGGTACCATAATCTGCTCGCAGTGGTCACGATCAATTGATTCGCACAATTTTGCCTGTGAAAACGCACGTCTTCCAAATATGTGCTGATTTCCAGCTCGACTATCGGATTGACTCCATGCCGCCATTTTATGACCCGTGGCCATTAATTGGCGTGTGAATTTGGCCTCAAACAATGAATATTCTGTAAACCCGATAATGCAAAATATGTTCGATAAAAAAGGTAAAATTTGCGACAGTTCTTCTTTTTAAGGAAAATATTTAGAAATAATCTTTTGTGCGCATTTGTCAGAACAGGTCTTCTTAAGCTACTCAAATTAAAAAATGGCTTAAAAGAAAATTCGCAATTTATGACCATTTATTACAAGATTTAATTTCAAATAAATTTTATCTTAAAATTTGTCCAAAATGTTACTTCATTGTAACTGTAAGCAACAGTTCAAAACTAATGAGAACATGTCAACCAACATGAATTACGTGCTTTATTATGTATACCTAATTTTATTTACGAATTCTAATTATAATTGGAAACCTCCAAGATTTTAATACAAGCTTTACTGTTCACATGTATATTGGATCCGATTTTTGCGTAAAATGAAAACATTTTTACCAGAAACTGCGCTACCTACCCTCTGGGCTGAAAGAAAGAACTAAATCCACGCGGTTGTGTGCAGACTTCAGCGCGTTAACAACTGTCGCATGTGAAGACCTTGCGACAAATACACCATTCACCTTAAAGGAAAGAAGAAAAGCATCGAGTTTTAAATTAAAGCTGAAAGGTAAAACCAACATTTATTTTCATTTAACCAGTGCTTTATTAAGTGACAGAGAAGAATCATTTCATGCGAAATTATCGAATAAATAATGTTTCCTCGTTTGAACCACGAGGTTATGCTTAACCTGCTGCTAGGAAAAAAGTTACTATCGCCTAACTACCTGATAAGTGAGCTGGCTACCATACTAACCCAATTTGCCCACGTTTCAAGCGGTGCACAATAGCTGCATTTTTCTGAACGAGCATAGTTTAACTATGAGTCGCCGAATTAATAGACCGATTACATTAACGCATTCTTGCAGAATTCATTACACTGTTCCTTGTTCAATCAGAATGCAGCCTTAAATCTGCTTAAATCTGCTATTGTGAGAATTTTATTGTGTATGTTTGATTAGAGGCCTGACGAGGATACGGGAAAGACCGTAACGAATCGTGGCCAGTTAACGAAGATTAGATCAGATCTCATTTGTAGTGGTTAGTAGGGACGATGTTGAAGCCTTCGGGAGAAAGGCACGAACAAAAATCAATGCGTATTTGGAAATGGGGATTAATCGGATCCTAACAAAACTAAAAGTGCTAAGTAACAACCCGAGAATGCAATTTGCGAAGATCCAACATATGAAAATCGCACTCCGCATACATTCAAAGGATAAACACAGTTTGGTTGCGAATAAAACTCAGTTTGCTTGCAAATAATTTCTAATTTAAAAATATCGGCCAACACAAGTTAAGATAAAAGGTTCGATATTTACGTGTGATTTAGCTGTCAATTACATAAAAATTAAAAAATAATAATTCTTAACAATTTCTGCAGTTATGGTATTTCCAAAGGTTTTTTTTATCGGACAACATTAAAACTGGTAAAAAGAAAATAATAGTTGATAAAAATTCACAGTTATTAAAAACTTTTATGGCTGAGTTAAATCTATCAACATTATACATCTGAATCAATTTAGGCACGGAGATGAATTATTGCCATTATTTTGGATAGGTTACTGCTACAATAAGCCCGGGCAGAACAGATAATCTAAACGTTGTCGTTAAAAGCCAGTATTAAAGTTGTAGCTACAAAATTTAACAGCTTTGGTATTAATTGTTTTAAAATATTTTTTTTTGAACTTCACTCGTAATGGAAAGCTTTTAAAACGAAAAGAAATGAAGGTGGCAGTAAATGTAAGTAAATGTGTTTTGGCTATTCTAACGTTGATGGATAGGCACACGATAACTTTATTGCATGTGATTTACAAAAAATACCGACTTTTAACTCAGTTTACTCGATTATTATAACTGCATTAACACAAAAGAATCAATAAAAAGATTAACTTCAATTATCATTGGCGGGAAGCAATTTATAAACAATACTAGTTAATCCATAGTGTAGTGGTTTTAATAAGATAATAACGTTCCTTCAAACCGTCCGATGTTATTTTTTGAAATTGTACCAACAGCCTCGGTAGAAAGAAGCACTAAATAGAATTATTTTTGTAGTTATCCATTTTGGTTTGGTTTATATTTCGTGTTAGTGAGAGCTTTGCACCACAATAATGTGATGCTTAGATCTGCAACAGATTAAACGAGCATTGATTGCGCGGGGGTGATAAAAATTAATAATATCAAGATTGCGATCTTGATATAAACATTAATTATACTATATACATCAATTTTCCAGTATGTATAGAGTTCCAATAGGGATGTAACCGGTCTACTGGATTCAGTTTTTTTTAGATTATACAAGGATTAGTTTAAACTGACAAATATATGAATATAAAGAGGAAAGCATGTATATCAAGACCGCAAACTTAATTTCAACAATTGATATCACCGCCCGGAAAACCAATGTTCGTTTAATTATTTTAATAGTCAATTCAATACCACTTCCACAGGTAGTATGGTGTCTGCTCCATAGTGACAAATTTGAGGTGGTTGGTTGGAACATTATGTCTACAGAGATGCCATATAGCCTCTAATTAAAGGAAAGACTAAGTAAAAACATTACTTGGTGTATAACTGAAGATTGTGTATAGAGTATGGAAGGGTGGTTCAGTGGTTAGAGCACCATAATCCGAATCGGACGTTCTCAGGTTCGTGGAAAATTCGGAACATTACGTGAAGTGTTCCCAATTAGGACGAAACCGGTCTACTGGATGAATTGCCTTTTCTACATTATAAATTGATTAGTTTATAATGACGAATGTATTAATATAATCTAAAAGGTGTTTATATCGATAACGCAAACTTGATTTACAAAGTTATCTACAGATTGAAAATTGTAAGTGTACTCGTTCTAAGTACCTACTGGCGTTTAGCACCCGTTAGCGCTCCAATGGTTTTATTTAGGTTCTTAGAAGATTTCGTTTAAAACGATGTTCTCAGTATTCAATTAGACATAAAAGCAAATAAATCACTGAATTGTGTACAGACGTAACAGGTATTTGAATATCTAATTGTATGGATGTTACAAAGTCGACAAACAAATGACTTCATTATGCAAAAAATGGGCAGCATACGTAACAAAATATATAAAAATTAATACCACTGTTGGTAGGAAATTAAATCGATGGTAATATCACATTTATGTCCAAATTATTATATTTAGATTGAGTTTTGATATCAGGAAGACCTAGGAAATATGGCTCCACTGTGTAGCTTGTTCAAAATAGAGTGGTGATAAACCTAAATCAGTTTCTTTCATTTCAATCAAAATTTGTCTGATTCTAATTGCACAGAAATCATACCTTTGAAATTCCCATAGAATACAATGCATCTGAAGTAAAGTTAGACGAAAAGGTGAGATAAAATTAAATTACTTCTGTGTAAAATAAAGTCGTCATGTCACAATACAGCAAGCCGAAGCAGATTATTGCGCCATTGATTAAAGTTAGTATAGAGCTGATTTCTTGTTCACAACTATGAAACAATTACACGAAACATAATGAAATAAAGAAACTTTCAGACAATTATTCAGAAATTTTAATTAATTTCTCAGCCATAAAGCCAAAACAACATAAATCCTCTTAGACATAATGGCTTATCTCTGTTCAAACCTCGAATCACGGCTTATTTCTGCATCTTCTGAAACGATTTTCTATCATGAAATACTGCTTTAATAAATTTACTAGACAAGCCTGTATTTTCCAATGCATAAGGATGTCATTATTTATCAAACTGGTTTAGCTACATAACTTTACTTAGAAAGTGCACTATTTTTATAAAATAGTAAATGCTAATTGTGTATATTTGTAACAGTTCATATATCGTGTGGGCAGAAAAAAATCGTGGTGTTTTTTCAGAAAGTTAGTTTTTTTCGTGAGAAACAAAATGGTTACACAAAAGAGCAATTAAGTTGAAACAGCAGAGATGAGCCCAAAAACTGGCAAAGAAATGGGATTCCTTAGAATTTTCTCAGATCTGTTTAGCATTTTTTCATATGAATTTGTGTAAATTTAATCAATTTGAAATCATTTGACGGTAAAATGCATCAAGGAATTCCGCAGAGCATAAAACATTTAAACGTAAGAACTTGCCTTAGGAAAAGTAAACTTTAAATTGATTGCAAATCAAAACGGTTTGCGATAAATAAATACTCTGGAAGATCGGTGGAATGCTGTAGGCAACAGCCGAGCCTCAAGCATTAGTAATAACTACAATTTATTATATAAATTTGTATTTTGTGCACTTCGCGAGCAAACACCTATATATATATATATATATATATATATATATATATATATATATATATATATATATATATATATATTGATTCTATAGAATCAAATTTTGCCAAGTAAAATTATGTGTGTTAGTTCTTCCTTAGAAGAACTGGTTCTTATGGAAGCGGTAAGATGAATACTTTAACAGATGAAAAATTTGTTTTTAATACTGAAAGAATTAATATAAGTAAACCAACTTACTTGGGATAAATCTTTATGCCAACACTATGTCTACTTTACGGACGCTCAAATATACGATCACCACACCATTGCACGAATAATAACATTTCTGTGCAATATAAAATTTCTTTGAACCCTTGTTTACTATAATTTGCGCTGTTCTGAAGAAAACGTGCGACATGGATATACATTTTTTGTTTACATGGTTTTGTAAACCAAATGCATAGATATACTGGATTATTTTGTGGCTCACAGTCCAAAGGTACACCCAATTGTTCCCAGTCGACTCTAAATTTCAACATTAGAAATTTGACTTAATTCATCGTCCACTTTTAACATGGAATGAAGCGGTAACTGTATCAGTAACGACATTTTATAGGGCCAAATATTGGCCGATTCAAGGCTTGAACAGACATGGTGGGAGCAGTTAACAGTTTAGAATGACGGAGTCTCTTTTTATTTAGGCTAATAGATAAATTGCATTGTTAGTAGCGGAATAGAATTTATTGTAATCAATTCGTTCAGTCTTTTAAACAATCATTGATTGCGCGGGTGGTTTTAACAATTCTTTAAATAAAGTTTGCGAGCTTGAAGTAAACTCCAATCTTATTGAATTTAACCAATCTTCAAACAAAATAGTAAAACTACCGTCAGTCACACGTACTGGCACTTTTCGACCTTCCATGATCATCAACAGAGCAAAACGGCAAACTGATCCTCGCTGGTCAGTTTTCCGTAGTATTCTGATGAGGATCATGAAAGTTCGAATTGCGTTAGTATTAGTGAAAGACGTTAGTTTTGCAATGTTGTTCGAAGACCGGTTAAACACAATGGGATTTTTGTTTGCTTCAAACTGGCAAACTTGATTCAAAGAATAGTACATCCTTTGCTCGCTAGAGAAAAGCATAGCGAATTGGTGTTAATTAGTGACTTGAATGTTGAGTAACGCGTGCTTTTATCAACGATGCTATGGACAGCATGCTTAATTTCATTTTCAAATTTTATTTTACTAAATGCACAGGGTGCTGAAATACTTTTCGAGAAACAGAATTATCGAAAAATTTGTTTTTTCTCCAGAGAGTACTCATGAATTTAGCCTAACAAAATATTTAAACATTTAACAAACTATCTCGGTCAATGCAATTTGGCAAAAACCTATTTTCAGCACAATGCTATGTTCGAATTTGATGAGAGGCTTTAGTTGTCCTTTAAATTTACAGCTTAAACTTTCAAATGAAACCATTCGGCTGTTTCCAACATGACATATTTTTTAAACAAGTGTAGTATGAACACTAGTTTGTGAATAATGAGAATATTCCCAAAAAATAAACAATTGGTCAAATTGACTATGTAAAACAAACACCAGCGCATTTATTGAATGAATACAACAAAAATAGCTTAGCTTTATTTTATTGACAAATAGATAGGTAAAGTTGTTTATATATTTTTAGGTTGAAAAACTGTTAAACAATATGAAATGTGACAAAAAAACAATAATTTACATCTTTGTTCGTCTAGTGTAATAGTGGCCGGTGGTTTTATTTGCATTTAATTTGTATGCGCTTCAAAGTAGAGGCTTGTTTCTATACCGGAACTAGCCCAACCTAGTCTAGAAAAAGTTTCTCGTACCTCAGTCTAAAATTTAAAATGGGTCGCCTGGCAGTTACACCCAGTTTTGCGGAGAACTAAATATAAATGCAATTGTGTATTGGGTGATGCGCGTCTAGTAACAACTTAGTTCATAGTTGACCAGAAGGATAAACCAAAGTCAGCATGAACGGAAGGTATAATCTCAGGTGTCACACTCGTTTCGTGCCTATTGGCGGCTCATCAGCGGGAGCCGTTTTTACGCCCCATACCCACTAAAGATTTGGATGAAATATATGGGACAATTGGGCGGTATACCAGGAGTAATGAAGCTAACTTCGTATAAAGTCTTCAACATTGAGACTTCAAAACAAACTCACTATATATAATATATATATATATATATATATATATATATATATATATACTGAGCCTGTAGAGGATACCAACACTATGTTCGTTGAGTCGAAACCTGATACCAACACTATGCTTGCCGATTCGGTATACTAAAGTTCACCAAAATTGAAAATTACAACTACTTTTGAACATCTGTTAATCCAGTAAATAACATAAACTCTGACTTTGATCAAAATCATTCATCACTTTAGCGGTAATCGTGGTGATTGTTTGGAAAATGTTGAGAGCAAATGAGTATTTGCATAAATACGAAGCAACCAGGCAGCGATACCGATCATGCTGACCTGAGTTTTGTGAGGTTCTGCTACAGGCTAAACACAGTGGAACTGGTATCCATATGAAGCTCGAAAGTTGAATTTAAGGAATAGTGATCAGAAACGTATTTCATGCGCTTAATTCGAATGTTACAACACACGTGAAAGATTATGGTTATAATTTATAACAAGTTATATGCATTAAAGACGGTTCGTTTCAAAAGCTATATAAAAAAGCTAAGTAAATAGAATCATTAAAATCTTATTTCATTTTTATAATAGGATAAATATTAACTATGAGTTGTCGTTAGGTAATATGCACTAATATTTGTCATTATTTTACGGAACTTATCATAGTTGACCAAATGTAGGTTTGGTCAGATAAGGTTTTCTGCAATATGACGATAAGTAGCCATATCATTAATCGTTCATCAATTTACGCAGAACGCTTCCTTCCACCATAAAATAAGTTTGGCTCTGACTGAAACGCAATCAGCAAAAAGATATATTTCAAAGAAAACGATAAACACGATATACTACCTGCATAAAAATGAAAGACTATTTCGTATAACCGAACCTTTAAATTTCAAGAGTCTCCTTCTCAATTATATCCAATATTCATAAACAATGCATGAGTGGTAAGCTTATTGCTTCTTCTGATTCTGGCTTCCAAGAAAGAAATTTAAACTTTTGGATTCATATTATGCTATGCATGGTGAAAAATTGAATATTCTCACTTTACGGTTTAATAAATAAATGAAATTCTTACACGAACAGAATGAAAGATAGATAATGATATGTTTGATTCGTCAATGTCATTTTTTCGGTTTGTTTACAAATAATACAGCAAATTCCCGGAAGAACCGCATATTCTTTTGAAGGTTAAGTGTTGCGAAAAAATTGCCATTTTTAACTATGTGGTATAAACATATATTTGCAAATGATATAACTTCAAAACAATATTGATATGTTATTGCTTCTCTAGTTAATGAAACATTAATTATTAAACTTGCTATCAAAATTAATGCAAAATTAAAATGTAAAACTCGCACAAATTCTTTGTATTATTTGGACTCAAACATTCAATTCAAACATAACTTTAAAATGCATAGTTTTATTCTGGACAGTAAATGGACAAAAGTCTTTCATTCCAAGACGGAAACTTCATTATACCACCCAATTTTAAGCCGTAAAGCATGATAACATACAGAGGAAAATATTTATTATACAAAAATAAAAATATTATATAATTAAATGAACATTGGTCGCGCGAGCGGTGATAAAATTTACTTTTAGTCAAGGTTACGATATTGATATAAGCACCTGACCCATTATGACATACTTATTTCAGTATAAGCCAAGCATTTTACAATGTAGAAAAGGCAATTGATCCAGTAAAATGTTTCTTGAAGGAATGCCGTTGTTGCGATACTGAATTAATTGAAATTACCTGATCAGCGTTTTGACTAACGCAGCTTTCATTGTTCCAGTAATTTTCTTTTTTCATAATATTTCGATCTACATTACCGTAGATCTTCGTGAAATGCATCTGATGAAGATCTACGGTAATGTAGATCGAAATATTATGAAAAAGAAAATTACTGGAACAATGAAAGCTGCGTTAATCAAAACGCAGATCAGGTAATTGATCCAGTTGACCGGTTTCCTCTTTATTGAGTACTTATCGCGTAATGTCCAAAATTTTCCGCGGACAGAGCTTGAACCTGAGCACCAAATCTGTCTACTGGATTAATTGAACAATAATTGATTGCGCGGATGGTGGTAAAAATTCTTTAAATCAAGTTTACGAGCTTGAAGTAAACACCAATCTCGTTGTATTTAACCAAACGTCGAACAACATAACAAAACTGCCATGATGATCATCAGAGTTCGACGGTAAACTGACTTGCGAGGATCATACAGCATTGCAAATATATGGAAATCAAAATTAGATATTAGTCTCACACATCTTTTAGTCTTGCATACATTGTACATGACGGGAATTGTCGGCTGCACAATTTCTATGCAGTCTCGAACATTAAATGTTTGTAGCTTTCGTCACACACACACACACATATACACATATATATATATATATGTATATATATATATATATGTATATATATATATATATATATATATATATATATATACAATACAACTAAACAATAATTGATTGCGCGAGTTGTGAGTACCAATTCTTTAAATCAAGTTTGCTTTCCATATACATGCAATGCGGTTTGATCCTCGCTAGTCAGTTTGTCGTCGTACTCTGATGATGATCATGTAAGGTCGAAACGCTTCAGTGCATTGCAACTGGCGGTAATTTTTTTATATTGTTCGACGACTGGATAAATGCAATGGGATTGGTATTTACTGGGTTAATTGCCATTTTAAACTACACAGAGATTGTTATATACTGATAAAGGTGTGTACGTAATGGGTCGGTTGTATTTATCTTGATCGCAACCTTGATTAAAGTTTAAAAAATATTCTTTAAGCAAGTAAATAAGAAATAATCTCAAGTGGAAACGTAAAATAAGATCGTTTAAACACACACACTCGCACGTCTAATATAACAATATGTTTAGGATGCAAATATGATTTATGCAATTCTAGGAAAATAAATTAATACATAATATCTACCGAACAAAGGAATGCTACGATGTCAACTGCTTAGGAAACCCAAAGTATTTCATCTAGATTCGTGTGCAATGTGTTGAAATGGTACGGCTTGATTTGTATTGCGCAAGTACATTAGACCTTGGCCAATTTTATTTTTCTAATGGTCTTATTAAACGGCCTGTTTGAACAAAAAAGTAAATCAGTAATTTCCTGTTTTAGTACCATTGCAATATTTTGCCTGAAATTCAAAACCAGCTGGTGTACTTTCGGGAAATCAAAAATTTATCGACATGGCCGGCCGGCTTCTATAATTAACCCGATAAAATTTAATATAAAATGTTTAAGTGCGTCGCTCATTTACCAACTTTTCAAGTTATTCGCTCTGGATAACGGTTTAATAATGGTTTTCTAGGAGCCAGCTCTTGGCTTTCAAATGTTTTGAGCCGATTTGCTATACTCTGTTGAAACGATAACACGTCATATTCACGTTTTATAAAATAAGACTCGGCTGTTAAAAGAGATGTACTTTCAAGTTCGTCTATGTTTTCGGATGATATTTTGTTTTGAAGAGTAAAAAAGCGTTCTCAACAAGGAGCCTTCACATTTATGAGTGAGCTAATGACTCGATTATTCGTTGGTTACTGCTATGAGCGCATATCTGAGATATAGCTGAGAGAAATTTTTAATTATTACTTTTCGTTTTGTTGCGTCTAGTCAATAAATATTCCCATCTGCAAGATGACTCCCTAAAGGTCTAACAGTTACAGATGCATAAATCTTCGGAAACCATTTTAAAATACATTGAATCTGGACACGTTTTTGTACATTTTTAGTCTGAGTTGTCAGGTGGCCTTCAAATCAAGGAAAGTAATATTTGAAATCGTCAGAGACTATAAAGAGAAAATCAAAATATTTTAGCAATTGAAATAGAAAATATAATTTTTAGATTTAACATCGTGCATATAATCGAATTTCAAAATTAATTTTTATGGCATTCAGACTAACTCTGGTATATGATACGCTTTAGAATAACAGTTTTTTTATTAAAATTCCGTTTTCTTGAAATTTAAGTTTACAAAATTGGTATTAAAAAATAAAATTACATCTAAATTAATGACTTTTATTACTTTAACATTGTTAATTCCTAGCAAACACAATATATACTAAATAGAGTTTGTAACCAAATTTTGGATAGGCAAATTTGACTTAAGTTTTTAAAACTAATTTTGGTAGTAGACAATTTAATATTTAAGAAGAAACTTCTTTTATTATCAACGCAACACTGCCTTATGTCCAGGAATATATAGACCAACTGGATGCAACAATAAATCGAAAAAATTCAAATAAAGAATATATCTGATTTTTTTCATTGTACCCTTCCTGTGTGCAAAAACAAAAAGAAATTTTATCAGATATAAGAAAATTTTCTTTCTCATGGTCTTCTCAAATATCTACTCATGAACATATCTTTATATATAAATTGGAAAGCAAAACAAGATAGAAATATGTGAACAAGGAGAGTGTGAAAAATAGAAACCAATCAAATTGCGTGCGTCTCATCCAGTTCAAGCTCAATGCTTGTACGTGCTTCTTCTGCTTACATAAATCCGGCTGCAATTTGTTTATCCATAAGGCTTCGTATTAGCTCCCTTTTGTTTTAGCATTTAGTAATTACTTTGAATGCTACGTCTGGAGAACATACGTGCGATGTTTTGATGATGTGTTGCGCAATAGCAGACGTGTATTCACCATTTGATTTAAATAGGCGTTTAAGTTGTAATGTTCTCTCATTCGAGTAATTAACCGTCTGGTCGATCGGCCTACGTAAGTTGATCGACAACTTGCGCATGTATATTGGTAAAAAATATTTGATATCGACATTAACGGCTGTTTCTCTTTGATTGCTGGTAAAGGCAAGTGTGTTACCCTAAATAACACTCGTAGTTTGGCTGCATTAAATGTGCGTGTTAATGCTGCTTCAACTTTCTTTTGTGTCATTCGGGAAACTGCATCCCCCTTAAATGGGATGTTTAGGTAGACGGTTTTCTTTTCTGGCCCATAATACGTCTGTTTCTGGTTAACTCCCCTTTTAATAATTGATTCAATTAATGTCGATATCAAATATTATTTACCAATATACATGCGCAAGTTGTCGATCAACTTACGTAGGCCGATCGACCAGACGGTTAATTACTCGAATGAGAGAACATTGCAACTTGAACGTCTGTTTTAAATCAAATGGTGAATACACGTCTGCTATTGCGCAACACATCATCGAAACATCGCACGTATGTTCTCCAGACGTAGCATTCAAAGTAATTACTAAATGCAGAAACAAAAGGGAGCTAGCCACATACGAAGCCTTATGGATAAACAAATTGCAGCCGGATTTATGTAAGCAGAAGAAGCACGTACAAGCATTGAGCTTGAACTGGATGTGACGCACGCAATTTGATTGGTTTCTATTTTTCACACTCTCTTTGTTCACATATTTCTATCTTGTGTTTGCTTTCCAATTTATATATAAAGATATGTTCATGAGTAGATATTTGAGAAGACCATGAGAAAGAAAATTTTCTTATATCTGATAAAATTTCCTTTTGTTTTTGCACACAGGAAGGGTACAATGAATTTTATTAAAGCTCGCATTTCAAAAAAATATATGATTTTTTTAATTTGTTACTAAAGACGAGTTATATCATAAGCATGATAAAACGGTAGAGAATACTATTTTTTGTCATTATCCTATATGTTCAAGTTAAGCAAGCAACTTGTATTACCTCTCCGTTGCTCTCATAAAACGAAATATTTAAAATGTCGGTATTTGAAATTTTTGTATAAAAAGGTTTGTACATAATTAACTTGACATTTATCCACTCCAAAAACGTATGCCCCAATTACAATCGCAAAAGTTGAAAACTCATTTAGTTCTTTCATTAGCTGTAGCAAAATAGTCTTTTCAAGCAAATTAACTTCCCCGACTCTTTCTTATTCATTCAGATTAATCTTTCTATAAAACACAATAAGCTAACGTACATGTCAATCTCTTTATGACATTTAACGCGTTGATGACTTGCAATCTGTACAAAAGCCGGTGAGGTTATAAATTTTTTAAGATTGACAGATTAAACAATAGATTCCGGCTAGAAAAAATTCTACTCCAACTTTCTATACTTGTCCTTTTAAGCATGAAACAAATGTTAGACTATCACACAAAACGAATTGATTGATAAGATTTAATTTCAGAAAATTTAATCTAATTGCACAAAACCATATCTCGTTTCTGTAGCAGATGAAGTGCGTATGCATGCATTTAGTCTTCATGAACAGGTATTTGTCTCCGAATTCCAAAATCTCACTTGTTTAGCTATAAAAAAAGATTGATTTAATTACTGAAAACATTGCTACTTCATATATACCTTCTTATCGGTACGACTTTGGGAAGTGATTGTTAGAAAAGTAACAAATACAAAAACATTTTCTGTGGCACAATCGGTGAAAAGTGTCTAACGTTTTCTGTATTTAGCTTACAAGTACAAAGAATTATTCAAAATATCAGCAATAACTGTGAAAATAGGCACTAAATGTTTAAAATTCACTTTGATCTCTATTGGGTATGCTATTTAAATGATTGAGTTTGGAGGATGGTTAAATTAGTTAGAAATAGCCATGACAAGTAACTGCGGAGTACTAATTAGTTGCCGAAAATATACTTCCAAATAAGTCCACCTGGTTCAGTACTTATGCGGAATAGGCATATGTGCCTGACTACAAAAAGGGGAGAGCAAAAATATTCATTTGAAAATGCCTCTCTTTTTCCAGTCAACTGTCTGATGCGCTGGAAATCACAGTGCAGCACTACGCTATAGACTCGAGACGAAATGTTTGAATTTTACTTTTTACGCAGTATGTGAATCAATTGACGTAATGAATAATCAGTTGAAATACGATAGGAGAGAATTTGAAATGAGACGAGAATTTTGTTTAATTAAGCATGAGAGCGTTTATGTGAACATAATTCAATATTTTCTGATCCGTTGAAATTTTAATATTCCTGACCATTTACAGCATGTATAATTTAAAATGCGCAGAGGACAGACTAGAAGTGTAATTTCACTTCCAGTCATAATGTAATCATGGGAATAATTTTTTAAACCTTTTATTGTAAGATAAGTTAGGGTTAATAATTAGAAATAAAATGTAACTAAATATTAAATTTGAGCAGGTAAAAATCGCCTTACTGATTGTTAGTTAAAGTAAAATAGGCTATTTATTGCTTCTTGATTTTTAGTAACTTGTTAAAAATAGTTCTAATATTAAATGCACTATATCGCTTATAAAAACACGTATGTAGACAAAAAATGATTAGTGCTCGTTGACAGAATGCAGTAGAATTTTGCTCGATTACTGCTCCCAGATGTCTATGCTACACATGAGTAATTTCTCAACAAAGAACAATACTTTAAAGATGATCTTCTATTTCCCGCCAAAACATATTAAATTTCAATGTAATAGCATGATTTCCTTGCATACTTTGCGTCGAAATCAATCAAAAATCCAAAAAAATTGCGAATTAAATTCATTAATTTGACCAGTTTCGTCCTTACTGGACACTTACCATTTAGTGACAGAATTACGTCGACTATGAATGGAAACCGAAGGCAGTTGATTTAAAAGACTACAACGCATCTCCTATGATACCTAAGCCACGCTGATGACGTATTTTTCTGTTTATACGTGTATATTTTTAGTCTTTACTTCCTTTACGCTTTTATTCGTTGGTATTGATTTAGATCTGAAGTAACAATAAATAATTATGAAGCGGACGCTATGACCTTTGGCGAAGTTGGAAAAATGAAAGTATAATGTCGAGGGGAGGAAGTTGCATGACTCAGAACCAAACACATCTAGATGCAAGTCTCGACCTTGGCAATATTGACATCTAATAATGAGTGCCTTTAAATAAAAAACAGGTGAAACTGAAGAAATGTAACTACGGTTTTAAAATGACATCAACAGGAGTCATCTCGAAGTAAAGATTGAAAAGCAGGTGCTTTGATTAATAGATGAAATCTGCATACAATTGGCAACTCCTTTGTCATAGGACAACTAAATGCTTGAAGTTGTGATCTATGGGCGCAGCAATTCCTGGTATTACTGAACAGTGCCTAATATGGATAAAATCGGATCAATTATATTAATTGCACTGTCTGTCTCCTATATATATATATATATATATATATATATATATATATATATATATATATATATATATATCAAAAGCTATAAAACGTTTATGTTCGTGACTGCATAGATATTGTGGAGCCGACATTTCCAGTCAAGAACCGCATATCTAATTTCGCTTTCTATATAAATGATTGGTTAACTGTCTCCCGAAATGTTATTGTAACACAATTCTTATTTATTTCATGGCAAGTGCTTAAAAAACCTTTACCAAAAATCGATAATTATTCGATGATACGGAGATGGAGAATAATAAATAATTAATTACGAAAATAACTTCAATCAAAATTGGCTAACGCAGGTATGGTTAAGGCTTCAGCTTAAACATATGCACGCGGATATGAATTTATTCTGCATAATAACTTTATAATTCAGGTTGATTATGGATGACCCTTGATTTTTAAAATAAAATTAAAACGAAGCAATATACGTATGTCATTGAATTATGCAATAAGCAACGGGAACAACGTACGTCCGTATTGGAAAGGCTTATCAAAGTCACCGTGAACAGGTGTTATATTCCCGATCGCATAAATCAAAGGTTATTAACGATTATTATTCGAAGGGATATGGAACCTTAATTAGGAGTCTTAATACATTTTTTTTAAATCTACAATTTACACCTTAACATCATTTTCAAGGTAATGGACTAAAGGTTTTTAAGGTGGTTTCGAGAGTGATGAATGAGAGGCATACATAATCTCCTTTAGATCATATCGAGTACGGTTCCTATTTCATTATCTATTGCCTACTCATGTTTATTTGGATGGATTTGAACTGTGAATTTTAAAGCAATTCAAGAATATAGTGACTTGAATTTAAATCTTTGTTTCCAGACGCTAAACTATTCCGGCGAAAATGCAAGCAACATATCTTTAAAACACGGGAAACAACAACGAGACTGCAACAGGTACCTTAGTATTTTGGACAAATTACCACTCCCATATGTAACGAAGTGGTTGCTATTTAACGACTGACTGAGGGTGATTAGTTAGAACTTTAGGGCTAAATGGATGCATCATTCAGTCCACATATAGGAAAGGCTATCCAAGAACCCTTAATTAGTATATACCTGAAAATTGTGTGTAGCGTGCAGCAGGGTGGCTCGGTGGTTTGAACTACAGATTCCAAAGCAGATAAGCCCAGATTCGAGCCTTTCACGTGTCACGTTCTGCACAGAATGTGAAGAGTTCCGAATTAGAATGAAATTGGTCTTCTGGATGAATTGCCTTTTCTACATTATAAAACGCATAGTTTAAGCAGACAAATATATTTACATGATGGATCACAGCATCTATTAGTGGTAATTGTTGTCACCGTCCGCGCAACCAACGTTTGTTTAATTATATCATGCTGAATTGACCTTCTTTGATTTAGATATTGACAGTTTTGTTGGCATGCGATAAATTTACCGATGAAGATTTACTTTTCCTGGCGGCAGAATTTCCCTCTACTTGGTTAGCTGTATTATAATTATACGAGCAAGGATTATTATATTTAAATGTAAGAATAAGATTTTCTTGAACAACAGTCAAAAAATGCGAGATACACGTCTCCTTAAGACTTAAAACAGCTAGTTGTCGATTTCGTACAAAAAATTGGGATGGTTTACAGCAAACATCTATTTTTATCATAACTAGATTGATTGCATACATGGATAACTTTAGCGTCTTTGGACTATGAATAAAGCAAATTAATCCTAAAATGTGAATTAAAAAGATAAATAACAAGCCTTTGGTTAAATTTAATTATAAAAGCTTGCAGTGGTTACTGCAAATTTTTGTCCAAATAAGTATAATATTTTAACACAATAATGCACCTAAACACATGTTTGAACAGTTAAACCTAAGCACCGTTTACCGACTAGTTAAAACTTGCTAAATTTTTCCATGGTCGAGTGTGCTTGTATATAAACTTTTTGCTGTGGTGAGGTTGTAAATTTGATACAAATTCCAGTAGAATGAAAATTTTTTCACATATTCAGATAGCAGAACAAAGCATAAAATGGACCTAAAGTTTAATATTTTTAAAGTAAGTTAATGGCCACATACATATCCTCAAACATACCCAGCAAAACAAAGCAATAAAAATCACAGAGAATTACAAAAAATTATATTATGAGCATACGATTGAACAGGCAACGTACAGACAACATTTTATAAAATTTCTTTGTTGATTACACGTAAGGGTAGCATCCTGAAAATTTTGTTCACGTCATTTAAAGAAATTTCAAATGATATTAAGGTTTAACTGTTCCAATATATAACTTGGATTGTATTGCGATTGTGTATTAGGTGTTGCGTATCTAGTACAAAAATATTTCAAATATGACCGGAAGGATAAACAAAAAGCAGTAAAAACGGAATGTTTAATCTCACGTGCACATTCGTTTCGTGCTTACCGTTGACTAATCAGTAGTACGCCCTTTACTCACTATATATTTTCGTGAGGAATGTTGGAAAATAGGACGATACAATCTCTAAAACGAATGTGTAAACTTGCAGTAGTGAAGCTAACTTCATATAATTTCAATCAAATGTATATATGGTACAGGCCATAATACCTGCTCCTTCTGATGCATCCCCAGTAAGCAAGAAAAGAATATGCACATGAGATTATACGTTCCGTTCATGTTGTTGTTCGTTTATTCTAATAATAAATTGCATATATAGTAGTTCTTCACCACAAAAAGTATCTGCCTGTTATATATTGAATTAGATTGTTCAGAATTTCAAATCCACATCTATACAAAGCTATATGTTGTCAATTGATATAACCTACTTCGGTAAGTAAACAGAGTGTGGTCCAAACATTTTGGGGATTGGACTATTGTAGCGACATGGTGAGGACGAACCCATTGCTCTGATTACAAGCACGTAAACTCAGCATAGATTCAGCACCAGAACATTTAAACGCGCTGCTATTATTAGCTAACAGAGGGCCGTGTGTTTACCAGAAACTTCTTCGATGCGCCTACACTGATATAAACAGGGTATACCAATTGTACTGAATCGTTTTTACACAGGATTAGCAATGACGGTGATTAGATATTCTTTCAGCTCAAAACGGTTATCCCAGTTGTGCGTATTTTTAATCGAGACGTAAAGTTAACGTGCTTTCAACATAACATTGTCTTGGTCTCTTTCTAGCACAATACCTGGGTGAAATTGACTGTGCTTACGGCGAAAATTCTCTTCGAACCATTTTCATGTGGGCTGTTTTGGCTTCCAATTTCATAAAACTAATATTAATGGGGGATATAATAAATTTTAGAACATAATTATAGAGAAATTAAAATTCATAAAGGAACTACGTCATCGCGGAATACATAGTGATTCAGCACACGGAGTATACGTACTTAGTAAATGTCAAGAAAATAACGGTATTTAAAGGATTGTGGTGAAATTACCGCTAAAATTCTGTCACCAACAAACACACGATGCGACAGGCCGGCCGGTCTATCCGGTTGAATTTGGGAAATAAAAACACCTTCCGTGTCCTCGCCGCCAACAATGTTAAAACCGAGACTTCCTTCTCCGGGCGCCGTAACTAAATCAACACTCTTTCTACTAATATTTATGGCATCGTTGTTCTCATTCACGGGACGTTGTTTCTTCTCACTCTTTTGAGCCGACGTAGTTGAAATAGACTTCGATTTGCCATTCGGCAATTCGTTCTTATTGCGTGTTCTTGATCTTGACCGTCTTTTTTTATCATTCTGCATCAGTGCCTTGTCATTGTTGTCGCTTTCACTCGACAGTCCTCGACGCAGGTTCAATCGTGAGGTATGTTTGACATCTTCAGCCGTTATATCATTGTTATTCTGACCACTTGAATAACCCTCTTTATCTTTACTTTGGCGTTCTTTACTCTTCCATCGGTGTCTTCCTAGTCTGCTAAGACTGAGCGTTCGCAGACGCATCCGCACCTCGCCAGCGGTAAACATGGAACCCATTGTCTTAAGTACATTTCCCATTCCACTTGTACTTGTTCCAGCTGTCCCACCTGAATGGTTCACTACTCCGATGTCATTGTCTTCGCCACAATCGTTAATGCTTGTGCGCCGTGGGGCGTAATACTTGTACAAGGTGACAAGTCGTGCTAATGGCCACTCATGTAAGGAATGTGCTACGCACGCTGCCGCCGAATAGTCAACTAAATTGAAGACAAATTTTAAAGAAATATTATGCAAAACATTAGTTTATTATCTTTTTGTCAGAAACAATCGTGCCTTAACGAAAGGGGCGTTTTTCAGCATAAGAAGTGTTTCAGCATAAAACTGGAATTTGCGTATGAATATATTTAGTAAGGAATGGTGTAAACATTCCATATCTAAGTGTTCTGTGTGTGTTTTTACAAAGTACATCCAGACTATATCACAAGATATAGCAGAATATTGAAACTGGATATTTTGTCCTAGGAAGCGCAAATGTCTGGAAAACCTATATCACAATTAAACAAAATGATGCGATCTAATTCCACCCTGCCGCCTAATATTGACGTAATAAATCATATGAATTTTACGCTTTGTCTATTTATTTTACTTATAAAATTATAGCTAGCTTCAACAAAGTAATGCTTCCTCCATTGGAAGGTCATCGAAGATTTCCCATCTACAAAACGGTGTTGCTTGCAATGCAATTTATAAAAGTAAATGGACGCTTTCCTTTAACCGTGATATATGCTGTAAATTGATTTTAGACGTCTGCTTTTGAAAGTGTACATCCGGTTCCATGTATTCTAAAGGAAATGTGTCGTGAAATTTTTCTTGTTTAATATTGGATGTTGCAAGTACAATAAAATTATTGATTGATATCAGCGCTAAAATATGACAACGGTAACTATTTGAGCATAAATCAAACCTTGCATTTGAAGCAGACAAAATAGAGGGAAGCACGATTTGATTTCTCTATAACCTGATAAGCGTTCAGTTAAAAATATTTAACATTGAATCTTTTGATTATCACAATCTTCCTAAAGAGATTATTTGACAACAAAAAAATGCCCTCTATTTCTGTAACAATTTTCGATCTACTTTGCTCTCTTTTTACGTTTTTAAATAAATATATTGCCTTTATAGAAAAATTGGTATTTTAGCAGATACCACAAGGCGAAATATTTCCTTTAACTATTGCCAAATGTTTTACAGTATATCTTATTAAACACTTATTCAGGAAACGATTGCTAAAGCATTAAGATGGTTGTGCATATATTTAAGCAGAGCATCTACTGATAAATATATTTTTATAGACTTTATAAGTAAACGCCCACGTGGTTAAACGTACTTTAGCTGAAGTTTGTCCACTGTTGAACGTTGTCTGAACGCTTAAAAATTGCTCTAAACTAATATACTTCTCAAATAAGTGTTGTGACTTTTTCACCTCTCAAAACCTTTTCTAAATAGAGAACAGTTGGCCAAAATCTCCTCAAGTAATACATAGATTATATTGCAAAAGAACACTGTGAACTATTTTCGTCGATATTGCGTACTTCAGACAAACACCAATTTAAATTTTATCCAGAAGCACTAAAGAAACGCTACCGTGCTGCACAAGTCATGACGCAAATTCAAACTCGATTGATCATCACCAGAACACGAAGGAAAACTGACTGGCAGAAATCAACAGCACCATCTATAGAATTTAGTGTACTTAAATTAGTGCAAGCAATACTTGTTTTATTAGAGACCCAAGAGGATTATTATCATAATCAATAATACAAAAATATTGTAAAAGAATATTTTTGCAATAGTATTTTAAGAACGAGTTGTATTAGTAGTAGTAGTAGTAGTATTAGTATTATTATTAGTAGTAGTAGTATTAATAATAATAATAGTAGTAGTAGTAGTATCGTTAGATTATCGAGTGAGCTTGTAGCAGAACTGATAAATATATTAATAAATTAACAGTAGTAATAGAAGAAGTAGTATCAGTACAATGGTAGTATAATTAGAAGTAGTAGTAGTAATTATAATAATAGCCATAGTAATAGTAGTAGCAGTAGTAGTTGCTATAGTTGCAGTACCAGTAGTAGTAGAATTTGTAGAAGTCGTAGTATTTGTAGTAGTAGTTGTAGTAGTAGTAGTAGTAGTAGTAGTAGTAGTAGTACTAGTAGTAGTAGTAGTAGTAGTAGTAGTAGTAGTAGTAGTAGTAGTAGCGTTAGAATATGTAGTGGTGCTTGTAACAGAACTGATATAAATATATATATATATATATATATATATATATATATATATATATATAAATTAGCAGTAGTGATAGTAGAAGTTGTATCAGTACAATAGTAGTATTAGTAGTAGTAGCAGTAGTAGTAATAATAATAATAATAATAATAATAATAATAATAATAATAATAATATATGTAATAGCTAGTAATAGTAACAGTAGAGGCTGTTATAGTGGTGTAGCTGTCAAATTAGTATTAATAATAATAATAATAGTAATAATAATAATAATAATAATAATAACAATAATAATAATAAGCAGAAGTGATGGCAGTAGTAGTAGCAGTATTCGTAGTAGTAGAATTTGTAGAAGTTGTAATAGTAGTAGTAGTAGTTGTTGTAATAGTAGTAGTAGTAGTAGTAGTAATAGTGTTAACAGTAATTGTAGCTGTATTAGTAATATTATTAATGCAACGCATTACAGGCTTTTAGAAGATCCATGCCTGATATCTTGTAAAATCTCATGCGCATGTACTATTATATTGCTAAATACCCAATCTCTTCTGATGAATGAAATCAAATTTTTAAAAGAAATCCATGAAAACTTGAGTCAAACTGAAAATTTTAATCTGGTTTAAAACATTAAAAAGGGAATTTTGGTGTATGTATTTTTGTATGCGTGCCGAAAAATAGGTGTATTTTCATAAGTACTGACCCAGGCACGGAGTAATAAGTACACCAGAGGATAAAGTTGGCGCTATGTAAAACTTTTCGATAGCCCAGTTTAAAAAAGAATTACGCCACTTCTTATCATGTGCACCAATCACAGATCATTTATACCGAGGAAGGCGCAAAGACAGGCAGGACGCACGAGACAAGTCCAAGGGCTGAAATATCCTAAGTGCAACACGCATTTGTATTTGAGTTTTTTTAAATCAGCTTAAGCCTGAACGTATTATTTTTTTATTGCGTAAAAGGTATTATATTTTGTATTGAATCCAACATACGTACCGTCCTATTATTACACATTCTTCTACCAAATATATAGTGGTTAAAGGGCGTAATACTGGCTCCTACTGATGAGTCGCCAGTAAGCACGAAACGAATGTGCATGAGATTATACTTTCCGTTCATACAGCCTTTGGTTTATCCTTCTGGTCACAACTGAACTAATTTGTTACTAGGTTCGCAACACCTAATACATACTTGCATATATATTAGTTCTTCGCAACAAACAGTATTTAACTGATATACAAGTATGTATGTACTGATATTACATAATCTGCGTTTTGGCTTATGCAGTCTTGATTGCATTTATTTTTTTGCATCAAAATATTTTGACATCCTTTGGCGGATGTCTTCTTCAGTTTACCATTCATGGTAAGTTTAAAAAAGAACCTAATGCAGCAAACGCGATATTGCTCTAACCATATCATTTATACTTCAAACTGACCTTACACTAGATAGTTGAGTGTCACGGGTGTGTGTGTGTGTGCATATCCAACGTAGTTATGTTCATCCAACTAAATGAGACCGTTTTCATGCGTAGGACTATTTTTTTTATAAACATCATGTTAAATGACGTAATTGAGGGCGCTTTTACATTTTCGTGTTGGGTAGACACCACTAGATAAGAAAAACTCGTCATAGCCACATGCCATTGTAAGTGATGAAATTAGAAATACGACCAAAACATGCAGGTGTTAAATTTCAATTCAGACAAAAATGTCCTATTCAATAAATGAAGAAGCTTAATTAAGTTGTGAAATTTAATAAGTGATGGTTAGACAAGAAAAATTTGAAAATTATTTAAAGAAAGAATAAGCAGTATAAGGAAAGAAGGTAGTAGCTCTTTAATTGGCGTTGAACTCACTAACAGATTTTAAATTAAATCTAACAGTTAAGGGTGAAAATTAGAAGGATTATATTCTCAATAATGGATTAATCTTTAATTAGATAATATGCCACTAATAAGCCTATCTTAATCTGAGGTTCTGAATCTTTTACTGGACCTAGTTTTAGATTCTGATTCATGCAATCGTCTTTTCTTACTATTAGATAATGCTGTATTACAAATCGAACCTAACGATTTTTCGACAGCTTTTACATTCATAATATCATCTCGAGATTTAATTTGGACAGATTCTCTAATCAATCTCGTCATTCTGTTACTACTACATATTGCTATACGTCTGCAATCATCCCAGTTAGTAATTTATACAATCTCCACTACATGACGACCAAGATCAGATTGAGCAGCATGTCTATACTTACTTGCAGTTCTTTGTTCACCTCTTCTTACACATACACTGAACTTGTATGTTCTATGGCAAGCGCGAAATTAATCTATTACTGAATCTGCCTAAATATGATTGCCCACAGGTACAATTCTAATCTTTGATAAATTTAGGTGTATATTGCGTAGGAGTAATGTTTTTCACACTAGGTGAGTAAGTTTGGTGCTGAATTTAATAAAAACTATATCGGTCGCAAAATATTTGAACGCCAACGCTGAGCTCAGTCAACATTGATTGACTGATATTGTGCACAATTGACGACTGAACACGGCTCGAACCTGAAAGCATAAATACCCTTGTGCATCTCATAAAGTCTTCAGTGTATAATTTATTCCTGAGCTTACAATTTTGAGAATACTGCAAGACATCTTTGCATTCACGCTAAGCAGCATTTTTTCTAGTTTCACGAACACCGATTCAATTTAACGATTTTCTGCAGCCTACATGTGGCTTTGTCAATTGGAACTCGGAAAGTATGTTATAAAGGATAGTTTACCAAATTTTCTTCAATAATGCTGGCAAATCGCGCGAAAGATTTTATTTACAGCTTCACAAGTGCCGTCGTTGCGCATATTAATTTCGAACTGCTACATGGTGAAGTAATTAAAACAAGTTTTAGTGACACAAACAATGCAGATTTGTAACTTGAATTTGTTTCCATTCGTTAACTTATGGCGGCGTTGTGCGCGTTGCGAAAATTTTACGGGATCAACGGACAGCCCTCTGCTGACTGAAGAATGCTTTTATGCCTTAAGAGGATGTAAAACACCCATCGAAACGACGCAAAAGTTTCAATCTATCCCATGTTCAGAAATTGTCTTGCGGGCCTGCAGTGCTTGACGAAGCTCAGAAAAACAGTTTACGTCCTGCTGACGATGTCCAAACTGTTCTCTAGGGTTTATGGAGCTATTGCTATAAGACTTAATGTTCAATCCGCACATCTTGTGAAAAATATTTTCCGTCTAGATATTTCGTGAGAAAAATTTAATAGGTAGACTTTAGCTGGACGCTGTACAAAATAAGGATGAGCGTTTTTTTTGTTTTTGTTCAGATCATACTAGTCCTTTCATATGTTAAGTTTAAAAGCTAGCTTTTCTTGCCTGTTACGCTTCCCCACATGACCTGTTTTGAGTGTAGGCTGAAAATAATGTAAACCTGGTCCACTGATAGGTCCCTTCTCTAGGTCGATATTGTTTGTGGCGGAGAACTAATATATATGCAATTATTAACAAATTAGTTCAAATATGACCAGAAGTATAAACCAAATACAGCATGAACGGAAAGTATAATTTCGTGCACATCTGTTTCATGATTACTTACTGACACAACGGCCATAGAGTTGGTGCCCTTTACAGACTTGATATATATATAATATATATTGCGAGATAGCTATAAAGTCGCATTATCGAAGACTTTGTATGAAGTAAGCTTCAAAACCGCATGTTTACAAATTCGTATAGGAGATTGTACTGCCCAATTTTCCTACATTCCTCACCCAAATATATAGCGGGTAAAGAGCGGAATACCGGATCCTATTGTTGAGTTGCCAGTAAGCACGAAAAAAATGTGCACGAGATTAAACTATCCGTTCATTGTGTCACTTTAGTTGTTTATTTAGAATTACATTATCGTAACTGCTTGACAGGCCTTACCATTCTTAATAAAATGTATTTAATAAGCATTTATAATGATATTTGATTTAATTTTTATTATTTACCTTTATAATTAGATACTTTATAAATTTGTAAAAACTTGGCAATGTTTCGCAATGTGCTTTTTTATAACTAGTAGCCATGTTCCTGCATAATGTAGTAATACTTCAACTGTCTTATACAACATTAATTTACATTAGCCATTATAAATTGCCCATTATTGATCATGCTCTTTGTATAATATATTTCTCTATGCCATCTATCGTGTAGTCTATTAAGTATCAAAAAAATATCGCATTAACACTGCTCATTGATATGTGTCGAGTCATCTATGTAAATATTGTCTATGTATTATTCTTCGGAGAAAATTTGCAGCTTTTTAGTCATATCTTCTACTTTTTAAATCTTCCGGATTTTCTCTATGCGAAAGAATTTTAGTTATTATATTTCATTACATAGACATTACATGCGAAACATAACTCGTTTTAAGTCTAAAGATAATAGTTACAAATGAAGGCAACAAATATTGCGCTGCATATAGACGTCATATTAAACACAAGTTTTAACATAACTTAACCATTTATAAATCTATATATATATATATATATATATATATATATATATATATATATATATTAAACATAACATTTTTTATTAGAAAGGGAAGGTACATTTAATAACAAAATGGTTAATTTCCGTTTATTTGGAGAGTTTACATTTTTTTATGTGGGTGGCAATTAGTCTGACTCTGTTTTACTACTAAATATTGTTTAGTCTGATTTTTTGGTGTACATTTATATAATTAAACGAACATTGGTTGTGCGGGCAGTGATAACAATTACTATAATCTAGGTTTCGATCTTGATATAAACATCTGACCCATTAAGTGCATATCTTTGTCAGTATAAACAAAGAATTGTATAGAGTAGATAAGGCAACTTTCAGTTTATACTGACAAATGTATGTACTTAATGGGTCAGATCGCAAACTTGGTTGTAGTAGTTATTAGTTTATATGCGTTTAGGTCTGTTTGAGTGTATGTGTGCGTATAGGAGATATTATTGTTTTATTGCACAGTATTGTTTGAGATCTGGTCATTCTTGGATTGATGGATTGAGTTCTAACCACAGCGCAGAGTGTACGGATTGCAAAGTTGAATGCACATACTTTTGTAACATGCATGTCGCTGTTTAAGTTGGTAGTGATGCCGTTTTTACAGCTGTTTTCTTTTTATGAGTTTGTTGCCAATCCGATCGAAAGTTTGTTCAGGCTGGTCTACTGGGTGTTTTGGCTTGCCATTATTAACAACGACAGGAATTTTACAACACTGCAATCCGAACACGCTGCGCTGTTCTTATAATCAAGGTTGCGGTCTGGATATAAGCACCTGGCCCATTCATTACTAACATATGTCAGAATAAACTAAGAGTTGTATAGTGCAGAAAAGGCAATTCATCCAGTAAACCGGTTTCGTCCTTATTGATAACTCATCATGTACTGACCAGCGGGACAAAACAAAAGTAAGGAACAAAGCGAAACGAAAGACGACATTCGGAGGAAAACACCTGTACCCGTAACAGCGAACAAATTGAAAATATATAATAGTTAAATACTGTTTTTTGCGAAGAACTAATATATATGCAAGTATGTATTAGGTGTTGCGTACCTAGTAACAATTTAGTTCAGTTTTGACCAGAAAGATAAACCGAAGACAGCATGAACAGAAAGTATAATCTCATGCACATTCGTTTCGTGCTTACTGGCGACTCATCAGTAGGAGCCAGTATTACGCCCTTTAACCACTATATATTTGGGTGAAGAATTTGGGATAATAGGACGGCACAATCTCCTAGACGAATGTGTAATTCTGCAATAGTGAAGCTAGCATCATATATAGTCTGCGACAATGCAACTTTAACGAAATTGAGAAATACAACTATTTCTAAACGCCTGCTAATCCAGTATATCCATACACTCTGGCATTTATCGATATCAGTTGTCACATTTCGCGGTAAGCATGACATCATTCAATTCAATATATAACAGTTAAATAATGTTTTTTTGTTGCGAAGAGCTAATATATATACAAGTACGTATTAGGTGTTGCGAACCTACTAACAAATTAGTTCAGTTGTGACCAGAAGGATAAACAAAAGACAACATGAACGGAAAGTATAATCTCGTGCATACTCGTTTCGTGCTTACTGCCGAGTCATGAGTAGGAGCCGGTATTACGCCATTTAACCACTATATATTTGGGTGAAGAATGTGGGATAATATGACGGTATTAACAAAGTGAAAAGTTGGTTATCTCGCAGTCCATCAATACAAGAATGACCAGATCTCAGATATCATTATGAAATGCAAAGAGAATGGCCCATAAATGCAAACACACACAAAGAAACATAAGCATATACACTTATTAATTAGACAAAACAAGAAATAGAAGATAAACCGCATTAGACTAGTTGCCACCCACATAATCAAATGAAAACCCAGGATGTATGTAAATGAAAGATTTTTAAATGCAGATTAGTACTCTAGGAATAAACGGACATTATTTACTTCCTTATAAAAATGTTTTCTCTTCCTAATAAAACAATATACTGTAATATTCGAAAGCAACGGGCATAATAAAGATATATATATATATAGTATATATATATATATATATATATATATATATATATATATATATATATATATATATATATATATCTTGGAACCAAAATAAAATTCCATAAAAAATTAAATGGAACTCATATAACAAAACACTTTCTATCTTTTTAAACATCTCTCCGTATTTCACAGTATTTCTACAGAAAATAATCAAAATCGAGCGGATTCTTCGCAGCTCCGTTCACATAAAGCACTGCGCAATATCAGCTGTGCATACCATGGCATTGGAGTCGTTACGCCTTCTAATGAAACGCTATCTCGTAGCAATGATATTTAAATGAACTCATAGTGTCAAGGTAGTTTAATTTACTATAAATTTCCTAACGGCGTGATGTTTGCCACAGTATGGCACATGAGTTGCGGTCAATTAGCATGAGAGTGTTGATGTGGTTAGGTTAATTTGCTCTGTACTAAATGACAGATTCAGTCAACACCCGCGATATTGCGTATTCAATTGATATAAAAGTTCTTTTGCAGGCTTGTGTTATTCATACTTTAGCACACTACTATATCACATATAAAACCTTGTCAAAATAGTTAAATTCAGTGAAATATTGTTAACTAGTGTAATGTTAGCCTTCATATGGCAGATCGGATGCGGCAAGTTTCAACGACTGTGATACAGAGGAGAGCTTCGATGATTCTGCACCAAATTGAAACAGATTCGGTCCACGTTCACAATAGTTCTGTCCACAAATATGGAGTACTTAATACATATATAAGCGATCTAAATTTGGAATACATTCGCAAGCGTGTGCTCTGCCTACTTAATCGCAGCCCCAATTTATAAATAGAATGCACGTCAAAATATCTTTCGTAACCAGCGTGATTTTATACATAATATGACAGATTGGATGCATCTGGTTGAAATGCTCGTGATGTAGAGGACAGGTTCAATGACCTTACGCCAATTGACAAGTTCGATCCACTAACACATTAAATCTGGTAAGAAAAATAGGGTTTTATTAATAAATACGAAGCCGGTCTGGAAGTTAATTTCTACTTGCAATCATATGCCATTCCTACTTTATGGAAGCACTTTTTATCTTACTACTTACTTACTTAGTTTAATTTAAAAATTTTATATCTGGCGTTTCTTGCCCTATTCTGACATATCGGTTACGGATCGTTAGAATGCTCTTGTTGATAATAACAGGTTGAATGGCGCTGTACAAAATGACACCAGTTACTATCTACGACCGCGCTAGTTTTAAATGCAAATATAGTACACCCAATAAATACTGCACGAATCTAGAGATTAAGTTACATTTGAAATCTGATCCAATTCATACTTTATGGAATCACTACTAATACTAACATATCTAGCAAATATAGGTTAATTCAAATTTAATTTGCCATCTGGCGTGGTTTAAGACTGAATAATAGATCGGATAAAGCTAGTTAAAACACCCATGTTAACAAGCAAAGGTCCAATGACTCTGCGCTTTATGGAAATAGATTTGATTCAGGATGGCGGTAATTCTTGCCACAAATATGGAATGCTAAAATAAAATAATATCAGTGTGGAATTTAAGATGCATTTGAAATTTTATGCAAGTTCTAGTTTTTTTGTGATTGTATTTACATTACAAAATACTGCCAAAAAAGTATAATTCGGTATAACTTTTTGCTCTGGTTAATTTTATGGTCTAATATATGAGATGGTTTACTCCTAGAAATGGAGTTTTTTTGCACCCCTCTGTAATTAATAGTTAATGATAATACTAATCATTTAACTAAATCACGCCAAAGTAGTTTAATTCAATAAAACGTTTTCGTCTGGCGTGGTATTTTTCATATATATATATATATATATATATATATATATATATATATATATATATATATATATATATATATATATATATATTCCGGCATAAAATAATTACAGTACAACATAGAAAATTCAATTTTACCAGAGGACGAACTCCGCCCTTCATGAGAAAGTATGAGATTGTAGTATCTAAGATTTCAATTAGAGGAGTTCTCTCCCCAGACATGCAAGCTTCGCGAGGCAGTCATTCTTTATTTTTTACCAGTTTATGGATTATAGTCGTCGTTCCTGCAGCTGAATCCTGTAGTTCAATACATTCGTTATAAAGTTCCAAATACCCTTCCTCGATCTGAGGATATATAATAGACATTGTGACATCTGTGACATGACATTGAATTAAATTATAATTGCAGGAATTATTTAGGCTTGTGATATCGGTATATATGCTGTCGCACAAGACAGACAATTCAAGGTGTGATCAATAAGGACGAAACTTGTCTAGGGGATGAATTGCATTCACTACATTATCTTTATTTATTGCCGATAGAATGTATTCGATTAATTAAATCCCGCGAGTATACTCATGAACCTATATACAAATAAATTTATTCGTCCACTTGTATGTTTGTAGGATGTACACGCTTGTGCCTTAATGCATTTCCTGTAATTGCAACTGTTTAGCACTAACGCAAATGCCAGGTGTTATAGAGCAGACGATGTAGTGTTGCATTAATAGGTTGGATATCGATTATATGTCATTTTCTTGAATTATCAAATATGAAATTTTTAGAAATATGACTTTTTGTGGTTATCAATTCTCTTTCGATTTCAGTTGAGTCTGTCCAACGAATTATCTAATAAATTATTAGATGTGGCAGTAAATTGAAAGTGCTTGGTTCGTAGAACAGATTATAAATAGTGATAAACCGTGTGATGCGTTTTCGTCTCCTTAATTTACCTTAAATATTATTTATTGTGCGAGTGATGTTAAATCACATTACAAACAAATTCGGTTGTATTTTAATATAAAAAAAATAACCAAATATTAGCTTTTATAATTTATTTCCAATATATTTCAGTTTATTTCTAAGCTTATTATATCTCGCCGTGTTATGGTAATGATAAAGGAATTTCAAAAGGTGTCAGATGGTGTAATGAAAAGATTTTTGAATTACTGTGGATCTGGTAAATTTAAATATGACAGTATTCTATTGTTTTATTTTTGTGAAAACTTAAATTATGTTCAAAACTTTTATGTATTTCTTGCGAAATGTAATCAATACATTCGGAGTTGCATTTTCATTTTTATCGAACTACGCGACTCGTATGAATGAAAGCTGATTTTTTTCCTTATTAAAGCACTTGAATTAACCGTAATCATTTTTATCAAATGTAAAACTTCGATGTTTTCCCTCAAGAAAGCGTTCACGTGTGAAAGTTAGCGCAAGAAACGCAATTCTGTATAAATTTTATAATTCCGTTTGATTGCAATCTTGGTGAACACTGTTAAATTTGAAATAAATTGTTTAACTCAATTTTGCGAGCTTGAAGTAAGCACCAATCTCATTGTATTTTACCTGTCGTCGAATAAAACAGAAAAACTACCGTTAGTCAGTTCGAAGACTGGTAAAATAAGATTGGATTAGTGTTCACTTCAATCTCTCCTACTTGTTTTAAAAAAATTGTTACCACCGCCAGCGCAATCATTGATTGTTAAAATGAAATAAAAGTTTGTTAATAAAATCCGTTTAAACACACACACACAGACACACAATTTTGAGTTCAGAGCATACCCAAATTATCATTATATCCGAAAATAGGGAACACTATCTTTCTATACGAATTTGGGAATAAATAGCTTTCAGTTCATTCGGAATTTCATCCCAACGTGTTCTTAAACGGAGTAAAATAATTAATAACAACCTCTCATATACTTCCTTGTTACAATATCTGTTAACGCAGATGTATTGCCAATGAATAATAAGAACACTCAAACACTTTTTTTGGAAAGTAAATTAATTATACTGTTTGTTAATTCTTCATACAATCTTCATCTACAGTTACATGCGTGTAGCATCTAATAAATTTTGACTTGTTTTATTTAGAGAAATGCTCATATTACAGTTATTTTCAATAAAATTTATCAAACACTGCGGCAAAACTTAGAGCCTAAATAAAATTTCGCCATTTCGCATGCCCTTTGAAAAAAATAATTATAAAATTTTGGACTTTAGCATTATTTGGGGAAATAGAGTCCGTTTCGTAAAAGTTTAGATTTATATATTCTGGTTTGTCTATTGTGTTAATTTAAAGAAAATGTGTCAATTTTGACGCGTAGATATTGGTCTATCATTAAGATATAATACTACTTATTATTATTAAAAATAAGACTAATAATAAAACTGGCTCGTCAAAATTTAAAATTTGTCACAATAGGAAATTAAATTTATAATTATTGTTTGTTTTCATCTGAATAAGAAATTAACTGTTTTTTTATTTAAATCATCCTGCTTTAAGTTTGTGAAAAAGATATTGGTATAAATCTATTGAAAGGAATATCAATATTTTTCAAATGGGTATAGCACGCAGAGACAGGTAGAATTTTTAAATTTGTTGTGAAACTGTTTTTCTATCGTCCGCAAATTTGATTAAAATAAACATTTTAAATATTTATGGGGCATATTACACAAACATCAGTCTATTACGGTAGATGGAAGATATCCGATTGTCGCACAATAATTACGAAATAATATGTATGTATTCAATTATTTTTAAAATACTAGATCAGAGATACAACTTTCTTAAGTTCCACGACCGTTTACGAAAACTACAACCGGGATTACCCAAGCGCAAATTTGGAAGTTACTTTTTGAGTAAAAAAATCAATAATCACACGATTGGTAGAAACTTGATATGGCCCACCAAACAAAAAGTATATTAAACGAACATTGTTTGCGCGGGCGGTGATAACAATTATTATAATAAAGGTTGCGGTCTTGATTATAATAAAATAGTATATTACTTGTAATCAATTTTGCGATCTTGATATAAGAACCTGACCCATTATGTACATAAATTTGTCAGTATAACTAATTATTGTATAGTGTGGAAAAGTCAATTCATTCAGTACTCCGGTTTCATCCTTATTGGGAACTCATTATGTACTTTCCAGAATTTGCAGTGGACAGTGCTCAATCCTGGTTACGTCTTCTTCTGAATCTGGTGCTCTAACCACTGGGCCACCCTGCCGCACACTACACACAATTATCAGTTATATACTAACTAATGTATTTTAATTAGCCTTTCCTTTAGGTTGATCCAATATAGCATCTATAAATCTAAATATTATATCATTCTGCCAATCCAGAAAAGATCCAAATATGTTGATGTTCGTTACTGCATGGAAAATTTGCAGCCGAAATTTCCAGTAAAGTATAATGTACGCGAGACTAGAAGAAGTGAGAGACGCACATCTAATTTTGCTTTTTATATATATGCAATGCGGTTTGATCCCTGCTAGTCAGTTTTCCGTCGTACTCTAATGACTATCATGGAAGGTCGACACGCGTCAGTGCGTGCGACTGGTGACAGATTTGCTATTTTGTTTGACGACTGATTAAATACATTGGAATTGGTGTTTTCTTCAAGCTCGCAAACTTGATTTAAAGCATAGCAGAAGTAGTCAACTCTTTTCAGCTAGTACAACGTTAATATAAATTTTGGGCTATGGTCATTGCAAACACTTAATTTTAAACAAAGTTAAATCGAAAATAAATTTTCACTTTCTTTAATAGTAAACATTAATGGAATTATAACTTCGCTTTTCATGTTAATGAATAGTTTCTTATGCGAAAATAAAATTTCTGTAACCGATAAATCGATCACTACTAAGCTAAAATGAGAACGTTTTTCAATTGGTCAAGCATGAATTGGCATATTGTTGAGTTCAAGAGCTTAGTTCCATTTAGAGGGGTTGATATAAGCGAACATCTTGTTCTATTGAACCAGTCATAAAATATTGCAAACAGTATAAAATAATATTTTCCTAGCTTCTAGTGTCAGATTTTGTTATATTCCACTTCTGTTTAAAATTAAGCCGATTTTTATACAGTCCAACTTCACAGTCTTCTTCATCACTGCTCTCTGATTCAGACAAATACAACTGAGGACGAGTAAGACTCTGGGCGAGACAACGGCTATTAGCTCTCCGAATGACGATACAGTTTGATCAGGAAACAGAAATAACATATACTTGCAGGTTGTGTTGTGCTTAAAGTTTATGAAACTTAAGCAAATACTTTCACTTACTTAAACCATTAATTTGTTCCTCTAGAGTGTTTTTCAGTCCACCAAGAGGCAAAGACGTAGCCATTAATGGAGGAGGACTATCTATTCTCACGTTCGGCTTAGTAGGCGCACGCTGATTTACGGCATATTTCCCATCGTTTGACAGTACATCGTTTGATAGTTCGCTTTTAGTCTTTGAGCCAATGGGGAACTGTGCTTCAATATCGGCTAAAAGAAAAACAAAAACCAAAAATTGCATGTCTAGTTAGCCAGTGAACCGTTTTTTGCGTAAAATGCCTAATTCAGATAATTGAAAAACAGGAGGTATGACATAGTGTTTGCTCGATGGTGTATTTCCTAAAATAAGGAAAATGGAATACTTCAAATTTTATCTCGATGTGTATTATTAAAATGATCGTTTGTTGCGCGAGTGATGATAACAATTAATTAAACCAAGGTTGTTACCTTGATATAAACAGCCGTAACTTTATGTACATACATTTATCAGTATAAACCAAGAATTGTATAATGTAGGAAAGGTCCATTAATCCAATAGATCTGGAACTCTTCACGTACTGTCCAGAATTTGCCGCAGAAAGGACTCAAACCTAAGCACGTCCAAGAGTAATAGATTACGAAACAGACGTGCCTAGGCTCGAGCCCTGTGCGCGGAAAATTCTGGACAGTACGTGATGAGTCCACAATTAGGACAAAGCTTGTCTACTGGATGAATTTTCTTTGCTTAACTATAAATAATTTAGTTTACACTGACAAATTTACGTGCATATTCGGGCAGCTGGTCAAATCAAGATCACAGTCTTGATTTAAATAATTTTTTTATCGACATGTTTCCGCAAATAAAAATTCTAATTATAAAAATTAAAACTCTGTTTTAGTGGCTTGTCAAACAAGAAAGCAGACAGGCTGCGTTAAGTTAAGGCTCGTGGCAGCTTGTGAATTTAATTTCAAAGTTCATAAAACGTCATACTCTATTAAATGAATATTTTTTGCAAAGGCGTTAATAATAATTGCTTTCATCAAGGTTGCGATCTTGATATAATGACCTGACACATTATTTACGCACAGTTGTCAGTATAAACTAAGCATTGTATAGTGCAGAGAAAGCAATTCATCCAATCTGCCTTAATTGACAAAATATTGTCGAATTTTTTAGACTTGGTTTTCCTGATTTCGAAGCTTACATAACGTTAAACTTCAGTCTTGTATAACTAAATTAATCCATCTAGTATCTAATTTCATCCCCGTAATCGTAATTAGATTAAATTTCAAACAAAATATCAAAAATGCGTTATTTTCGGCCTATTTCTCAAGACGCATTTTGGCTTCAGCTTCGGAGTTTCAAATACAAGTTAAAACCTCCACTTATGTGCGAATGGGTATATCTCAATAAACAAATTACATAAGCATTTAGGTCGAAACAAAGCTCTTCAAATTTTAGCATACTGAGCAGTGTTTTATAAATAAACCATTTGCTTGATTTCACTATAATATTTCAGTTAAAATCAACTGACTTCGTGACGTGTTCCTGATGAAACGCTTTAATAAACCACATAAAGTTCAGTTCTTAGAATCAAACTTGCGAGTTTGAGATAAAAACAAACCTATTTTAGCCACATTGACGCATTAAATAAACACTGACACCTGCCAAAATACCACTATCGCCATTAGAGCATAACGGAAAAATGACTAAAGAGAATCAAACCAAGATGCGCAAAAAGTTATGTAAGATCAGAAACGCGGTTCTCACAACACTAAACACTGTACTCCACTGTAAATATCGGATTCATAATATTTATGTAGTTATATCATAAAGATTTTGCAGCATTCACAACGTGTATACAAGATGTAGTATTAAACTACCACTGCTTGAGTGAGTGGTAATAAAAATTGTTTAAATCACGTTTGCAAGCTTGAGAAAAGCTCCAATGAAACTATACACATCCATTATAAAAAGTTAAAATGAGTTTTACCGTCATAAATTTAAAAAACCCAAATTTAATTTACTTATAAAGATTTAACTCGTTTTTTATTTAATACCCCATCGTATTAAGATTATCGAAATATACTGGATTAGTATTATAAAAATAATAAACTTTAAAAGGAAAAAGATAAATTTGATTTACGTCCATCATTAAATAACACAATATAATGGAATACATGTTTGTTTTTATTTGTAAAATAAATTATGATTATTATTGAATTTTTAACTGCTCTGTGGACATACACCGACGAATCTTATGTGAATAAATAGTTTAAATAAATTATAAGGACATACGTTTAATTAGACAACTTTTAACACCATTTTCCAATTAAACACATTTTCTCACAATCAAACACATTTTAATAATATTGGTGTTATGTTAGCAAGAAGCAATTTCCTTTTTACAGTTGCGGCTCTTCGGTTCAATTATTTATTCCACATTTTTGCATTGGAGTTTAGGATATGCTTAGTTCTATTTTTACTTTAAATGATGCCAGTAAAATTTTATCATGAGACGAAACGAAACACATAAAATTTTACGTAACTTTTCTATAAAGCAAATTTAGTTCCATAATCACTGCATATAAAATATGTTGTACAAGTTTCACATTTATGCGACTTATTCTTGTCGTAATTAAATTTCAAACAAAGCACTAATACATCAGTCCAACAGAATATCTCAGTTTTATTCTTAGAGTAAAAAGTTTATTCTTTGGTCACTGTGTGTAATTACATTCGCCCTTAGCTATTTCAAGTATTTTTAAAGCTGCAAAGCTGTTCTAATACAGATGTTGTCTTAATAAACAATTAGGTTTCGTAATCTCCGTCTTTAAATATACTCTAGCTAAAAAGAAAAATTAGCCACCTCAAACCATGTTAAACATTCCACCTGAGGTAGAACTTTTCTATTTAGAAACAATTACTTTATTTCCCTATTCTGCTAAGCTATTGACCATTGAATTGAGGGTCAGTTTTTCGTTGCTCTAAATAATATTTACATTAACTTTTACTTTATAATCAATGTTGCGATCATGATTTAAATAACTGACCCATTAATTTTTATATTCAAGGTTGCGAACTTGATATAAGCACCTGAGTCATTAATTACTTACATATGTCAGTATAAACTAAGATTTGTACATTTTAGGTAAAGCAATTCATCCAGTAGACCAATTTCGTCCTTATTGGGAACTCATCAGGTACTGTCCAGAATTTGCCGCGGACAAGGCTCAAAATTAGACACATCTGCTTTGGAATATGGTGCTCTAACAACTGAGGCACCCTGCAGAACACCGAACACAATTTTTAGTTATATAATAACTAATGTTTCTTTGTTAGCATTTACATTATGTGGAGCCTATATAGCATGCCTTTAGCCCCAACGCTTAAAATAACCATTCTCAATGTATCATTATAGTACAGATTCCACGTTACATGGGGAAGTGGTATTAAAATGAACATTTATATAATAAAACGAACATTGGTTGTGCGGGAGGCGGTAACGATTACATTTTAATCAATGTTGCTGTCTTGATATAAACACCTGACCAATTACGTACATATATTTGTCAGTATAAAATTATATTTGTACAGTGGAAAAGGAAATTCATCCCGTAGACAGGTTTCATCCTTATTGAGAACTCATCATGAACTGGCAAGAATTTGCTGCGGACAGGGTTCGAATCTGGGCACGTTTGCTTTGGAATCTGATGCCCTAACCAATGTGCCAGCCTGCTGAAATATGTATGTACATAATGGGTTAGGTGTTTATGCCGAGATGACAAACTTGATTAAAAAGTAATTGTTATCAACGCCCGCGCAACCAATGTTCATTTAATTATATGAATGTTCATTACAATACTACTTCCCCATGTAACGTGATATCTGTTCTATAATGACATTTTGGGAATGGTCAGTTGAAATTTCAGGGCAAAAGGGATGTTATATAGGCTCTACCTAAAGGAAACGCTAACCCAGAATGTTTAATATATGAGTAAATATTGTGTTGTGTGCGGTAGGGTGGCTCAGTGGTGAAAGCACCCGATTCAAAAGCAGACGTGCCCAGGTTCGAGCCCTGTCCGTGGCAATTTCTATCCAGTACGTGATGAGTTCACAATAAGGTCTAAACTGGTCTGCTTTGATGAATTGCCAATTCAACCATACAATCATTAGTTTATATGGACAAATAGATGTACATAATGGGTCAGATGTTTATATCAAGGTCGTAATTTTGATTAAAAAGTAATCGTTATCACCAGCCGCGCAACGAATGTTCGTTTAATATGCTTTATCTAACCGAACTGAATTGCTGTCTAGTCTCTTATTTTAAACTCCCTTTTTATTAAAATGCAATTTAGAGGGAGACTTCTTAAGACTGATGGATATTCGCAAGTTTCGTTTATAAAATCCATTTTAACGAAAACATTCGCGTAATTCCAATGCTGACTTGTGTATTCTTGATATAATATGCCACAGAAGGCCAGTAATTTATTGTGGATTAAAGTATTTCTTCTTCTCCTATTTGCTCTTCTTCTTCTTCTTGTTCTCCTTCTCTTTACTTTTCTACATCATCTTCATCTTTGTTTGCTCTGTTTTCATCTTCATTTCTTTTTAACCTTATTTTCATCTTCTTTTCTTCTTCTTACTTCTTAATTTATACTTAATTTACTTGTTCTTTCCAATTTTGCCAATAATGCATCTCCTCGTTCACGTTTTTCGCCATATATACTTTTCTTATTCCTCTTTTTCATCGTTTTTCGATCGTTATCCATTTGTTTCTTATCTTCATTTTTTCCTGTTTCCATTTTTCTCTTTTTCTTCTTCTTCTTATGTTCTTCTTTTAATTTTTTTCCTTCTTCATCTTCGTCTAAATATTATTTCTATTATTATTATTATCATTATTTATTAGTATTTAAAAATATTATTATTATTATTATTATTATTGGTTTTTATATTTTTTATTATTAAAATTATTATTATTATTTTGTCAAATTTATTTTTAAGATGAAATTTCTAATAAATGATACGTTCAAGCTTAGACAATACAGTATGAGGATTTGTGTAAAATAGATATCTGATTTTATAATTTGGTAAAACTAAAGTCGTGACTAATTAACTACGCTTAAAACGTATTGCATTTTAAATGATTTATTATAATCTGTCAGACAATAAAACATAGAAGGTTTTAAGGCATCAATATTGTTTCCAAAGAACAATGAAACTTTTGATAAACATAGACAGCCAAGTTACTAGTAATAATTTTACGTAAGGCCTGACGACGTTTTTATTCATTTTGCATAGTCATTGCGAATTTGTAGAAAAATAAACATAATATTTCAAATATAACGTATTGTAGTTCATTTAGTATGACGTGTACCTATTTGTTACTTAAAAAAACCTGAATACAATTTAAAGTAAGCTAATATTGTAAATAAGTAGATTTAGCTTGTAAAACATTCAATTAAGCATTCACGTCATCTTAGTTTAGATGATTGAATCCGTTTAGTTTGTTTCAAATTGCAAAAATGATTATTATGGTTTTTTAATGTAACCTTTGGGACAGGTGAGCTTCAAAATGGGGTTGACATCTGTCACATTGGATGACAAATGTTATTTATATAATGACAATAAAATTAATTTTTTTTACATTTACAAAATCGAACATTGTTTTATATATTTAATGGATAATTATTAATAGTTATGAAGGTAACTTAAAATTTTACCCGTCAGCCTTTAAAATGAATCTTAACTTTCCTTATGTTTGAAATGCAGAAAAATTTTAGAAAATATATCAGATACACTATTAACGCGTAATATAGAATTTTTATTGATGGAAAACTCATTGACGGAACAGCAGATTAATACCAAAATGCTATTTTAATTATGTTTGAAAAAAAATTTTTAAAAAGAATCTGTGAAGCTGAAGTAAATGAATAAATAGACTTTAAAAATAGGGAATTTATTTGCATACCTATTGAAATTATTTTCAAAATATTATTGAAGCTGAACAATGTTAAGTATATAAAGGTTTTGTAGAACCCAGATTACATGGAAATTTTACATTTTTTAAATTTTAAATGTGCTCATTTATTTATTTCTTAAATTCATGTCGAGTAGAACCAAAACATGTAATGCGCCAAAGACAACTTTGTGTTAAAATTTAAATTTGGGTGATTTGTAGGCCACTAACGTGAGAAGCAAAGACAAACAACGTGGAAACATTATTTCGACGTTGCCTGATGCCAATTTGAAACATTTGTTTCTGACTGTTCAAATCAATAATAAATCAAATTTTTATAACATCAATAGCATCAAGACAGTTTTAAATCTGGCAGCACATTTCCGATTAAACTAGAAGAGCAATGCGTATAATTATTTAGTAAATTGTGACGAACTTGCTAAGGGACAAGCCAGCATTTAAGATGAATTCACAACGATTTGTTGGAATATTCTGCTATATATGGATTACTTACCTCGGAGCATTCCCTTCTAGGATTCAACTCGATTCATTACACAACCAAATATTATCTTGGATACACCAGAGTTAGCTGCAATGGAGACCACGGAGTCTCCTTGCAATCTGAGCCATGAACTTTTAGCAGTTTTCATAAAAAACATATTAAGAATACATTAAAGTAATCCTTGATTGTGCGTTTTGGGATAGTAAAAATTTATTTAGATCATGTTTGCGGACATGAACTAAACAGCAATTCCAAAGTTGAACTACCGAGTGTTACATATACCAGGTTGTTTAATACATTGCATTCACGCATACGTCCTTAGTAAAAAACATCCAAGATATTAAGCAATATAAAAAAAGACAACATTATTTGGATTATTGTATTTTTCATTACCTCATAACCTCTCTCTCTATCTTTTGCTTTATCGTCAGTCAACACAATTATTCAATTTTAAACATTTTAGCACGAAATCTCTTACCACTTCATTATTGTTCCTTACAATTTAATTCTTATAATGGATTTCGCTGCGCACTCTGTAGCTTATCAAACCTAGTATTAATGACACAATCAGCAATCGATTGTTCAACATTGTTTGCAGATTTTCGTGAATAAACTCCAGTGGCTTTTGTGAGTTTAATTACACGCATTTGATAGGTAAAGTGTGCCTGAAATATAGTAACAGGATTAATTCAGCATTTCAATGCGAGTATGTAATATTACAGTGTCAAATATATGCAGAATGGCCGCGTCATAGGCACCTTTTACATTCGCTATTCTTGGGGACATTCCTATATCTACATTACTTTAACTATATTTTTAGTATAAGTTTATTAATGTTTATTGTGTTAAGTTAAGAATTTAATTTATATAGAACAATCTTTTCATTTAAACAATCATTGATGGCGCGGGTGGTGGAAATAATTCTTCAAATCACGTTTGCAAAATTGAAGTAAACACCAGTGCCATTGAACAACAGCAAAATTACCCTCAGTCAAATGATGGTCTTTTCATTTAATTTAGTTATACGTTTCAAGCAAACGCCCTTTTTCCAAATTTGTAGTTAGTTCGTGCGTGCAATAACAGTCCAATAATCCAATATTTTATATCTTATAGTTATTGTGAATGTTTTTTAATTTAATTGAGAAATATATCGTGTGTGGAAGTATACATTTGTTATAAAGCAGGTAAGTAAAACAAAATTAATGAAGGCCATTGTTTTCGCCAGAACTCAATTCGAGTGTACAATCTGGTACATTACATAATCACGGTTTTAAAAAAAGTAGATTAAAGTTGGATTAAGTAACATTATTCCCCTTGTTTTAAAAACAAACAGTGTCTGAGGTTTATATATTTAATTGAGTGATGCGATAGTTACCGCGAAAATTGATAAAGGATATCGGTGAAAGCTAGAGTGTATGGACTTGTGGTAGAACACTTGTTACTCCGGTAAATCCATACAATCTGGCCTTGATCGATATCAGTTATCACATTTCCCGATAATTATGACGTCATTCAATTCAATATTCATAATTGAACCAATATTTTACTAGTTATGCAACACCTATTAAATTCTTGCATATATACTAGCTCTCCTCAAAAAACTGTATTTAACTGTTATATATTGAATTCAACTGATATCGATCAAGGCCAGAGTGTATGGATATACTGGAGTAACAGGTGTTCAGAAATTGTTGTAATTCTCAATTTCGGTGAACTATAGCATACATTGAAACCTATCACATTGGTACCATGTACCGACTCGGCAACCATATTGCTAGTACCATGTACCTTTTCGGTACTGTAATGTTGTTATCGGTTACTGACACAAAAGCCATAGTGTTGGTATCTTTTACAGACTCCGTACATATATTATATACAGTAAGTTAGCGTTGAATTCGCATTTTCGAGACTTCATATGATGTATGCTTCACTACTGTAGGTATATATATTTGTCTTGGACATTGTACCGTCCTATTATCCCACTTTACTCATCCAGTTATATAGTGAGTAAAGGGAGTAATACCGGCTCCTACTGATGAATCGCCAGTTAGCACGAAACGAACGTGCATGAGATTATACTTTCCGTTCATGCTGCTTTTGGTTTATCCTTCTGGTCACAACTGAACTAATTTGTTACTAGGTTCGAAACACCTAATACATACTTGCATATATATAAGTTCTCCGGGACAAACAATATTTAGACGGTTTAATCTGTGGAAATCTATAACACATCATATTGTCCCCAAATATTGGGCATTCTCAATACGAATATTTCCTTAATGATTTGAAATTTAGATTGCGATTAAACTTAGGGACTTTTAAGATTTGGAAACTCCACATCAGATATCATAAAAATAATTTTAACATGAGCATTACAGTACCTCCCATATGCCAGGTCTTTTCTCCGCCACCTAGTTAGACAATGTTATTTCAAATATTTTCCAAACTGTTTCTTTTTCATTATGTTTTTTGAATTTTCAGCGTTTAAATTTGTATGTCTAGTTATTTAGACAATACAATTTAACAACTGATTGCGCGGGTGGTGGTAACAATGCTTTAAATCAAGTTTGCGGGCTTGAAGTAAACACCAACCCCATTGTATTTAACCAGTCTACGAACAACATAACAAAACTACCGCCAGCTGCGTTGCAGCTGGCGGTAGTTTTGTTATGTTGTTCGTAGACTGGTTAAATACAATGGGGTTGGTGTTTACTTCAAGCCCGCAAACTTGATTTAAAGCATTGTCTAGTTATTTGGCTGAAACATTTGCCTTTGTTTAACTTATACTTGGCGCAGTACAAAAAAGTTATGGTATCGTGCAGAAAAGTGGCAAATGCAATGCCTGAAAAAAAGAAAAAAGAACATGGATTGCTAGTTTAGACAGATAGAAATATATCGAAAAAACTTAACCTTAGTGGTCAGCCGGATATAAGCACGAATTATAAATTTTCTTTTATTTATAGTCTGAAAATTTGAATCGCATTATACTCATCATTACGGATGCATTAAAGTTTAACCGTATTTCCAGCACCATAAGGTGCAACCTCTATGAAATTGTCTTTTTTCCTCTACAATGCGCATCAGATAATAAGGCGCCTTTCGAACACATTACCAATAAAAATTTTATTGTCCATTTAAATAATATGTATATATGTTTTATTATTTAAATCACAACTGCAATCTTGACATAAACACCAACACTATTATATAAATAAGATGTATGCATATAATAGGTGCGTTGTTCAAACTTGATTTAAATAAATGTTATCACCGCCCGCGCAACCAATGTTCGTTTAATTACATAAATTTTATTACCAAAACTAATTAATTATAAGTTTAATAACCTAAAGGAACAGACAAAAGTTAATATACATAACTAGAGTGAAGAGATGAAATCGCTAATTATGATTGTCAGATAAGACAGACAAAATGCTTTACCAGGGGTCATGTACATAAACGCCAATGAAGTTTTATAATGAAATAGATTATAGCAGAGTGGAATAGCACCAGGTATGTTCTATTTTTATATTTTTGTCTCGCCAGGTATTTTTGCGCATAATCCGCATCGAATCATAAGGCGCATTGCCTATTTTTAAGGAAAATTAAACAATTTATGTGTGTCCTTTGGTGCGATAAATAATGCACACAATTGAGTCAATCGTTTCTTATGCTTTTATGCATATTCAAAACAATTTTTAACCAAGAGTACTTTAAAGACGATGTAAATAATCGAGAGAAATACAATTTCACACAAGTTGTGTAGGCTTTAAAAAAAGGAAAGATGGAAAGGGCAATTATGAATGCAACTTGAACTATAGTTTGTCCTATTAAATCGAACGTAGGCATAAAATTCTGTTCTCCTGTTCGTATTTTAGAGCAAGGGATAATTAGTCAGCTGCGTGCTAATGAGACACTTCAACGGTCACGGGCAAATTGATACCGACCATTCAACTAAATATACTTAAAATATGACAGCCCGCAGAGCAATGATAGACATATTCGTTCCTGAATAATATGCCATAAAAGAAGGCGTAAATTGGTAATTATAAAATTCCTTAAATATCCAAATATACGCGCTTCAAATTAATGATAGAAAATTTAGCCATGTATAGCAGACATAATTAGGCGGATACTCCTTGAATGGTTGCGCATTGCGAGCTTCAAATGTAAGCAGATTTGCTTAGATCTGCTATTATGAGCAATGTGCTCTGATTAGAAGCCTGATGATCGAACACGAAATGATGTTCCGAAACGTCGCCAGTCGACGGAGATTAGATCGTAACTCATTTCCAGTGTGGAGTGTGAACAACGTTGATGCCTTTGGCAGAAAGGAACGAATACACACCCGGCCAATAAGACAAACTCGACGCGTACTTGGAAATGGGGATTTATCGGGTCTTTGCGAAACTGGCAGAGTAAAGCGAGAACTCGTGAGCGCAAATCGAGTAGATTCAACATATATTAGCGCAAACAGTGTTTTTGTCAGAAAACACAGCAAAACCTTTGTTCCAAAAATCATATCTAAAATAGCAAAAGGTTAACACATTCAGTAGCCAGTTGGCAGGAAACTTAAATACCAATAGCGTAAACTTTTCAGAGCAGGCTATGCCTAAACGAAATATCGTAAAGGCAGAATTTTGAATGCAGCAGCAAATTTGTGGGCCTCTCGCCTCAACGTTTAAAATATTGTATAATTTTGAAAAATTAATTCAGTATTTTTATTACTACTACCTATGCAACCGATAAATACCAGTTTACATGGGTTTTTCGAACAAAACAGGCAATTGAAGTGGGATTAATGAGACAGTTGAGTAGATTGTCAATACCTCAAACATTTTGTTATGAAATTACTGTATAATGATATTGTAAAATTAATAAATATACGTCGTCAGGTTCAATCACGATTGATAAATAATGGAGAGGCTAGAGGCCAATTTTTTAACGAGAACCTCAGTGACGCGAAACTGGAGTCTGTATGAATGTGGTAACATGCTTCTGGCCTATTGCATCCAGGATGTAAATGAGAGTTTGTTTAGCTAGACAATCATCAAAATCTACAAGGCGAAGCCCTGAATCCACTTCTGTCACACAGTTAATATCTTTAGATTTATAATCATTCTCCATGGTGAGAACGGTCGTATCAATTTAACTGTAAAGTATGACACGTGGTTATGTGCGCTTTAATCAACGCCGCATCGAAATATCCCAGTCTAGAAAAGATATAACTGACAAAACAGAATAATAAAATTTCATTTTTCTGACCTTCCCGATATGTTTCAGTAAGGCAATAAATTCGCGTTTAAGCTAAACGACAATTTTGATTCTTTAAATCAAGTTTGCAAGTTTGATGTAAATACAAATCTCATTAAATTTAACCAATCGCCGAAAAACATAGGAACACTAATGTCAGTCACACGTACTGACGCGATCGACCTTCCAAGATCATCATCGTATTATGACGGAAAACTGATTAGCAAGGTTCTAACCGCAATATATATATATATATATATATATATATATATATATAAGGAAAGCAAAATTACATATGCTGCCCCCACCTGTAGCTGTCTCGCGCACATTGTACTTGACTGTAAATGTCAGCTAAACAATTTCTATGCAGTCATAAACATCAATTTTTTCAGCTTTCGCCACATAAATATAGGTAATGCAATTAAACAGTCAATGACTGCGTGGGTGTTGGTAATAGTTCTTTAAACCAAGTTTGCGAGCTTGAAGTAAACACCAATCCAACTGTCTTTAATCAGATGTCAAATACATAGCAACACTACTGCTAGTCACACGTACTGACGCGTTGCAACTTTTCATGAACGTCAACAGATTAAGACGGAAAATTGATTAGAAAAAATCAAACCGCAATGCATATATATATATATATATATATATATATATATATATATATAGAAAACAAAATTAAATATACAGCTCTCACCTTTAGTAGTCTCACGTACATTGTACTGAACAGAAAATGTCGGCTGTACAATTTATATACAGTCATGAACAGTAACTTTTTGCAGCATTCGCTACACATATATTTAGACAATACAATTAAACAATCAATGACTGCGCGGGTGGTGGTAACAATTCAATAAATCAAGTTTGCCAGCCTAAAATAAACACCAAGCCCATTGTATTTTACTAGTCGTCGTACAACATAGCAAAACTACTATCAAGCACAAATACTGACGCGTATCGACCTTCTATGATAATCATCAGAGTACGACGGCAAATAGTTTTGATAAGTGGTTTTTGATTTTATGACTATAAAGAGCTCGCTTCTAAGTTACAGCTGAGAGGGTTGATCGAAATAGGAACAAGCCAAAGGATGTGGGTGTTTTCATAATGAAATTACTAAATAATTAATATCAAAATTATAGGAATCTTAATTAATGTATGCAAGAGAACAGAATAAACTATGTGAAAACATTCAGGTTATCTTGTTTAACAAACATATTAACAAAAAATATATTGCCATCTTTCGCTCACACAAAAGGATCAAAGAAAATCTTGAGAAGACAAAATTTTTCGCATATATTTTTTTAAAACTGTAGGTCGACAATTTGAGTAAATCTTCTAAGGTTAAAATGTGGAAATTTTGCTTGGCATAGCCTCGAGACTGATTTTTGTTTTAGTTTGTTTTGAATAAATTTATTCGTGGATAACTGAGGATAAAGTGAACCTCACTAATTATAAGAAGCATTTACTTAAAAGCTAACACGTACAAACGAATTGATGCTATTAAAAACGGTCCCTGCAATCATGTTTGCGTGTTCGATGAAAACACCAATCATATTGTATCTAACCGGTCTTAAAACATAGCATAACCAAAATCAGTCACACATACTGACGCGTTTCACCTTCCAAGATAATAAAATTAGCACGATGACAAACTAACTGACGAAGATCAATGTAGAATTCATAAATAATGTAAGGAAAATGTAGCGTGCGTTCTCTCACCTGTGGTTGTGGTGTAAAAATGGCACTTTCCTGAAAATGATGGCTGCATAATTTATATAAAGTAATGAGCAATATTTTGCGGGTTTCGTCATATTTATAGGATTTAAACAGTTAAATTATCATTTTTTAGTACATTAGGTTTGAGATCATAAATTATTTCTTCACAATCGAGTTATATATATATATATATATATATATATATATATATATATATATATATATATATATATATATATATATATATATATATATATATATATATGTAGTCCGATTGGTTTTGGTATCATGATCGCAAACCCTGAAATATCTTAGACTAACGGAATTTCTGGAAATGTATACCCGTCTAAATATTTGTCAGCCATACAAAATTGTGATGCTCTAGCTTTCCCGAGTTTATTAATTGACTCGTAGTTTCTGAGTCCCCTAGAATTTTTACACAAATCTAAATGATTTACCAGATAAAGACGAAACTATTTCCTACCTAGAGTGATCTGCGAAGAACCTGTTGCATTGTGTAAATTTAATAATAACATAAATTGGATACAAAATTATATCCGGCATCGAATGTGTGGTTTCAGTATCATTTATTAGACCCGAAATCTTTATACGAACACTGTTGCGGGAGTAGCAAGATGAACAACTGTTTTCCTCATCGTGATTCGACTTCTGCAATAAACGTTTGCATAAAATGGAAAAAGTGAAGGGCATAAAGCTGAATAATTTTAGTAGACATTTCGCTTAACAGTTTGAAATGCAATAAAATGTTTTATTAAACTTGTCACGGAGCAATTTTGTAATTTAGACTTACCAATTTGTTTTTGTTACACTTTTGACCCAGTAAATATATAAATTAACGTAATAACAAAAACATATTGATTAATTTGCAATGCACACTAT
>JAQBSW010004709.1:0-65846 GCA_029291075.1 Eudiplozoon nipponicum
TGCCCAGGCCACCTTGAATAGATTAACAGACATTGTTCCGTCTTTCGGTATGAAATTCGCACCCTCTAAACGTAAGATACTGTTACAGGATCACACACCACTCACTCCAACGTTGCGACAGCAGAATGAAGATCTAGACATAGTCGACAGGTTTACATATCTTGGGAGCTCTATCAATAAAGTAGGCAATATGTCCGACGAGGTGAGAATACGGATCGCGAAAGCTAGAGTAGCTTTCTCGAACCTTCGTCATTTATGGAGAAACGCGAATATTTCACTATGCCTTAAAGGACGTTTACAATGCATCAGTGCGCGCAGTCTTACTATACGTTAATGAAACTTGATGATTTGAGACGCTTATAGGCATTCGATCATCGTTGTTTGAGAAGTATAGCGCATGTTGGTTACCAATAACAAATAACGACATTGACATCCGTAGACGTATTTTTAGAACTGGCAATAAGAGCTCGTCCTTAGTAAAACAAATAAGGCTCCATCAACTTCGTTGGCTCAGTCATGTTATGCGTATGCGCTCATTTCGATTGCCTAGTAGAGCTCTGTTCTCTCATCCAGCAGCAAATTGGAGTAAGAAACAAGGTGGGCAGATTTTGACATGGCAGAAACAATTGAAGTCACTTACATCCAAATTGGGTAGTATAGGACCCACTCGTCTGCCAGGATTGGGTCCTCATGCGCAATATAGTTTTTGGTTAAAAACCCTTAGCGATATGGCACCGAATCGAATTCAGTGGCGATCTTGTTGCAGATTTCCAGTAGAATCATCTTCGTAACTTTCTTTTCTTAGTAGGGCAAAGTTAGCTGCGAGGTTTGGTTTGTTTATGACGTGATACAGTGAAATCCGCAAGGAAGCTATATTGCTGATGTCGCCTTGCCCGAATGCTAAATTGGCCACAATGTTGTTGTGGCGAGGTTTAGTTTGCCTCGTTTCTGTGATTTATCCTGATAAATTTACTCATAGTAGCAATGTATTCGTTCTCTTTCTGCCCCTCTCTCTTTCTCTCTTAAATCTAACAAATAATTTGTCTAAATTCACTTATACATTTTTTTCATTCCTTATATGGCAGTGAAACACTAGTCACTTTTGACTTTTGTATAACCGGACATGATGATGATGAATAATACAAGCATAATCAAAAAATTACACCAGCGCTTATCACAAAAGGTTACTCGGAGCGAACTGACCTAAAAATGTTCAATAACAGCAATTTTGGAAAACAGGAAAACACGCGAACCCAACAGAATGTCACTTTTCGGAAAAAAGGTGGGTTGATAATGCATAATATTAACAAATATATAATAAAATCGTTTTTTAAAAATATAAGTGACTTGCTGAATACTTTCAGTACTTACTTTATGAAAATCGTCAAATCTGATAGCCGCAACTGTGCCACGCACACGTGAAGCGATAGATTTGCACATGTCTCCGACAAAATCAGGCATGGAGAAAAGACGAGCAGCCTGGTCGGCTGTTATTTCATTTTTCTCATTGCGCAGCATTGACAAATCAAAGAACCAGTTGTAGGCGAGTTGAAGCGAGAGGCGGGCATGATCAGCAGTTTCAACCGTGATTATGTCAGTTGAGAAGTCCGGGCCTAATAATAGACACAACGCTTTTATCACATTGACACGTTTCGGCTTACCACCGCTCAATGAAAGTACAGTAAATTGCTCATCAGGTCCGAGCATTACTCTACCTGGGCCAAATACAACTCGAGCCACCTTCTTTTGGTAGTCATAAATTTGAACTGCAGCGTTGTGCGGTACACGTAGACTTAAAACCTGTTTGCACGTCAGATGTATGCATAATATGAAATATTATAATTTTTATAATGATTCCATTTTGGACTGCATTTTAAAAAACCCAGAAAACATGTGTATCCAGTCTATTGCCTTGTGCAGAGGCAATAAATCCTCTCAACCTATGCCAGTTAATTGACAATTACATAGATGTCTATACAAAACAAATTTCAGTATCTTGTACAGTTAAATCCAATGGATCATGCAGCCACAATATAAGATCTGATTACTAGACCAATTTTTTTACGCATATAAACACCTGACCCATAATGTACATACATTTGTCAGAATGTGTGTACACAATGGGCCAGGAGTTTATATCAAGATAGCAGCCTTGATTAAAAGTAATTGTTATCACCACCCGCGCAGCCAACGTTCGTTTAATTTTCTGACTCTACTTTTCTTGGAGTTAGTTCATGTTGGCACGGAAAATAATTACATATAAATAAACCAAAGCATAAAAATTTGATTATAAGAGATAGTCGTGTGTATGTACTACTGATAGATTCAAGATAACGCTGCCAGTCAACATGTCGGTAGCTTTTATGCCTGCCAATCACTCTCGACAGGACCCTATCTGACGCCACATCTCTATAGATTTTGGCCCATTTAAATGTCTCTTGCTGAGTCTGTGATAAATGTGGCGCGACGGTGATTAATATCGCAAGCGACATTATCAGACTATATGATTGGCCCATCCCGCGATAACCTCGCGAGTAGGATACGTAATTGGCTAACTGAAGCAGTGCTGCAACCAACACAATCGGCGATCTATAATAAAACATAATGGCGATGGTACTACTTTACTTTACTTTACTGCGGCTGACTCCTTTTGGAGGATAAGCCGGCTCCATGACATTTCATGGAGTTTCTTGGGAATTTGGTACAAGTGGTGTCCCCTCACCACTCGGCTTTTTGATCGAGGACGCACCTCTAGCCTTTGCACATCCAAGCGCAGTCTGCAAGGCAGCAGTAAGTTGCATGGTTGCCGGTGGCTGTTGAGAGCTCATTCGCCATTCGGAAGTACGGGGTACTGTCCAGGAGTCCATGTAATCCTGTGGCTGTTGAACCCTTTTGTGGCGGGGAACACACGCCGAGTCATGGCGATGGTACACCCAACAACAGCCTATTAAAACTTGTCGCTTCATAAAATAACCAGTGCCTACTAAGTTTCAGTCGAAAACCGAGTCGAAATCGAGAGAAGATATCGATTTCAAGAACGACAGCATAGTGGGAGACAGATAATACGCCTGACTTGACGAACTTAGACTTAGGGCAAAGCGAAACAGAGGGAAGGTTAGAGTTGCCTGCATAACTTTCCAAGGCTAGCCGCAGCAAAGCTAATACTTTTGGAAATCTCGGTACAGTCGATATCCCGGTTTACGGCATTTATTTAAGCCTGGCAGCTGGGCGTTATTAAACTCGATTTTAGACCTCGGATAAACTTTTACCATATCCGTCTTTGACTTAATTTAAACTTGATAGTACACTCAGTGGAAACTTCATGGGATCAGTTAATGGCTCTTCCCATCCAGCCTTACTTTTCTGCCATAAAAATTGTATTATGCTTATTCGTGGTCATGCAGCTCATCACTATCAACGATCTCCACTACAGGAATAATGCATCGACAAAATAATTAAACAGTGCAAGCAATAACGTATCCTTATCGAATGCCGAAGCCAATCGCACACGATTCAGAAGGCTTTACTAATGCGAAAACAAGCTGGTTAGTAATTATAGCAGGCATCAAGCAATCAAACAATTTCATCAAGCACGTGATCGCTAAATATAGTTCACCCTGAAAACTTGCGTGACACAGAATCTAAATCGGCTAAGAAACCTAAGATCTCAACGATGGTGGGCCGCTAATATCGGTAACAAAACTTAAGAATGCGACAAAATGTACGAAATCAATAAATTCATTCCATTTCCGGTCGAATCCGTCTAGCTTAGTTTTATTCGATTCTCTGGTTGTTTATAAATCATTCTGGGGGAAATGAGACGTTAATAAATTTCATGCAGCACATAACAGATTGGTACCATGATAGATGATAGCTCTATTGTCACCTAGCCTATGATTTTGGAGCGAAAACTGTGCTCTCCCACACTTCGGGACGGATTCTTCTCCCCAGAATGCAACAATAAGCTTGTGGAAATATTTATGAATCTTCATTGCAAAGAACTTGAATAAATTAGAAGGCAGGCTATCCATTCTATCAGGTTGTCCTGCACCATCTTTGCCAACTATAGCATTTAAATAAGTGGAATCCACAGAGGATTTCGAACACCACTCAAGGCAATTGGACAAACCTAACAGCTTAACGGAGACATTTAATTTGCAGAATATGTGCGAGTTGGCAAATGTGCGTTAACAACTCAGAGAATCAGAATGCCTATACAGAACATGGCATAGCTCAACCGAGAGTTCATAGCTCTCCAGTAAGACTTTCGTTACTATACTGGAAAACTGAAGGAAGACACCACGCCTGGCAGGATCGCTCCCACACGAGCTAGAAGAAGAATAGCTTTCATCCATGAGCTAAGTCAGAATTAGACACAGTGTAAAGTTCTTCAAGCAGTGTTGGCAACTTTGAGACAAAATGTGAAGAAAGCCGAAAAATACTGAATAGTTCGAAAATCAAGGGCTTAAACATTCCAAGAGCCAAAGGCTTAAGCGACAAACCATACCTAAAATATTATTAAAATCAGAACTTTAATGAGATTCTTCAATAAACCACTTACTCGAGTTTTGTCAACGCTTTTCTTTTCTAGTTTTTTTTCTTCAGGTCTATAAATTTTGGTTTTTACGGCCGCTTTAACGTCATCCGAGTCTTTCGAGTTGGCGGAGAGTATAAGTTGTTCAACAACTGGCGTCATATTCTTCTCCCAAAGCTCTTCATCCTGATTCAACATATACGTCTGGCCAATTACAGCTCTAACACGACCTGTCTTGATATCACGTACGTAAATTCCTTCGTTACTATCCAAAGGAATCGCTACGCGACGACAGACTACAGTTACCTCTACCGGTGGCACATATTCTGCCGGGCCACGAATCATCCACCTTTCACCAGGCGCGCGAACCTAAAAGTGCACAGAAAAGATATTAGATAGCTAACATGATGCATTCTATATCACCATATTTATTTTACAGACGTCAACTGGATCAACTAGGTAGCATGCAGAACACTTTGACTTTGCCCATCTTATAATTCACCAAAAATTGCTTTATTAATTACAAATGCATTTGGGATCATTTTTGTGATTTTTCTAGTGTAACAAATTTAACCGAATTATATGCCTAGGCAATCATTGCTAATGCTTTATGAGTAAGATGGAATGAATTTTATTGAAAAATAGTAAACAGTTCTATTTTGGCCCTTTCGAATAAGTCACCGGTTGTATAAATATTCTTGTTTCTGGAGAATTAAAATATACATGAAAATTAGTATTAGATATTGCATACCACGTAACAAGTTAGTTTAAATAGGATCAGTAGGGTATGGCAAATTAAACATGAACAAAAGATAGTATCGCACGTATATATGTGTTTGTGCTTTCAGGCGATTAAACAGTAAGAGTTGGTACTATGTCCCAAGCCCATTATATATTTGGTCAAGAAAAGTTGGACATTATAGCAGTACAATCCTTGTTGCATATTTTTTAGATGTAGAGCAAAATTTATATTAAGTCTTCATCAATGCGGCTTAAAAGTCAACTCTTTCGATATAAAATTTACCAAACTTATAAAGTGTACTAACCTTAACGAGAATGAAACGCAATTGCACACGAGTTAAAACTTTTGTAACTTACTTTCATATACCTTTCTGATAATATTTAAACTAACTTGTTACTAGGCTCGCAATACCTAATAAATAAATTTATCAGTTCCAGATCCCCAGAAATGAAGAGCAATTTCATTACAGGTGAGGCTGAAGTTGTAATTACACACATCGAGCACTTCCACGCGCATTCGTTATTTTAAGGACTCTCTTAACTACTTTACTGTCACGATTCGATGGAAAAATGGAAAGTTAAAAGTATCATTACACAAAACTCGAGCTAGTTTCCCAGGGAGAAATAAAGCCTTTAAATATAAATTATGAGACTTTCTTTATGAATCCCAAGCATCATAGAATGGAATAAAACTAAGTACGAGACTATAACACCATTTTCAACAGGAAATAGTTACTACCAACCAAGACTGACAATCAGACGTAAAAACGTGAAACGCCAAATAACAGTTTATTGTCTAATCGAAAATAATATTGGCAAATGAATTTCAAAGTTTAAGAAATTGACCATATATGTTAGAGCTTCATTATAGACGTACCAAGATCACTCGTTTCGATTAGGCGCAGAATGGAATGGAATCACGCCCAGCGGCGACCGTGTTATGATGCAATACAATGAGAGACGCGAGCATCGGGTTTTTATGGAAATTAATTTGGTCATTGTATTTAAATAGAGGCCACAGTGAATTGACCTTCGTGTTCTGATGACAGAAAAAATGTTCCGCATTCGATTGAAATCACTAAAACTTATAAAATGAAATACGAATCTCCCACAGAAATTCTTGGGGCATAAGTTTTAAAAAATCAGAGATCTCTACTGGAATAAGAAATGCTTAAATGTTTTTGCTCCTTGCGAACAGCTGTCATCATTCAATTTTATTTGTGCGGGACAATTTGTAATACTCGTAGATGAGTAAAATCTTGATTGGATTACATTTCCAGGTGCACAGATTTTATTTGGCATTGATTGATGGGTTCTCAATTGTCCAGTAACTCTGAATCTGTCTGTCAGTTTCCTGTCTGAAAATGACGTTGAAACCAGATTTTCCGAACGGGCACAACAAAATCTTGGGGCATAACTCCAAAAAATCAAGGATCTTTACTGAAGTAATCAATAACTAACAATTGTGCATACGGGCGATAATTATGCTGAGAAATTAAGGAGGTAGTGACGCTTAATTTTCCTTGTGATGGCACATTTTAGCACGTCCAATGATAACAAATATTGACAGACTCGACTGAGAATTAACATCGGTATTCGAAATGGATTATCATCTCTTTAAAATATGTAAAAGGTTTAGGAAAACGCTTCCACAACAACTGATTAGAGTCCAGCGTTCAATAGGCAGTAAATAATTACCATAGTGATGATAATCAGGTAGCCATGCGAGTATGGAAGAACTTAATATTAGTAAGCAAAGTTACAAGTGCATACGAAGAAAAAAACCAACTCAGGTGCCTAACAAACAAACAAACATAAAAAATGAACAATCGCTTCAAGCATAGCCACTTGCAATTCTCAAAATCACATCGTGATATTATATTTAAAATCATTCCGGAAATGAAAAGCTACCATACTATAGTGGTAGGCTTGGATATAAGTAGTGAGAGTTAAAACTAAACGAAAATAACGCATTCAAATTCGCGAAAGATACAAAACCAGAAAGATATAAACACACATGTGAAGATTATGGTAATACTGTGTGATTAAAAAAATTAAGGTGGCTAAAAAGCGAAAAATGAACAATTGCTTCAATCATAGTCACTTCTAATTCTCAAAGTCACATCGTGACAAGTTAATCCTGGTATTATATTTAAAATCATTCCGGAAATTAAAAGCGATTATACTATAGTGGTAGACCAAGATATAAGCAGTTGGAGTTAAACAAACATAGCGAAAAGAAGGCATACACATTCGCGAAAGACGCAAGACCAGAAATATACAAACACACATATAAGGATTATGGCAATACTGCGCAATGTCTGGATTGAATTTGTCACGTTTACGTATTTATAGAAGGTCAAATAATGTGGATAAAATAAGAAAATATTTTGACTGAAAAAGACAGCACAAAAACAAACTGGAGTACATATAAAATAATGAGCAGCTTCTTTTTTATAAACCACACACAATTAGCCAATGAATAAAATATTAGTATTGAAGCGAAACACGAGGATAAGAAAGGCAACTGGAAATTCACGGTGCATTATCAAAATATTATTCTCAAACCAATGTCGATGGTGTCTTACATATTAAATTATGTATGTATGTCTAAAGGACTTGTAAGTAATACTCCCATACCATCTGAAGATGAGCACCAGAAACTCGAAATATTGAATGGATAAGCGGAAATCCAATATGATTCCCTCAAGAAAAAGAGAACATTTTAATTTACATCAGTTACCTTTCATTTGAAGAGCCTAACCTCCATAAGGACAAGACAATTGCTTCAGCATAATGACAAATATGAATAGTTTCGTCATAAAGTCACGTTTATATAAAAACGTTACACCTCAATACAAATATTATTTCCAAAATTTATTCAATATCGTCATCAAAAAAGTAAAAAAACACTCTTTAATAAATTATGCTTTTCTGCAAGTACCAAGGAAAAGTTTAAAATTTTTAATAGAACTAAATGCCAAAATTAATAATAAAAGCAAAAATTGTTAATGGAAAGCTATTTATGATGAGCATGATCAATGCTATATCTCGTAGGGCTTCCTGGTAAAAAACAAATCCTATACCACACAATTTGGCTGCAGTTGACATCAGCTGTTTGAGCTATGTCAAAAGTGGGCCTTTTTTAAGTCAGTCTGGCGCTAGCTGAGAGAATAATGCTCTATTGGGAAATCGGACCGAAGGCATGTGTAAAACGCGACCGAGAAAACGTAGTTGTTTCCTAACGACGATCACTTGTTGAAGGCTCGAAAAGTACGCCTACGGATGTAATCGTCGCTTTTTATTTGTTAATAACTAGCATGGGTCATGCCTGTAAATTTCAGTTCGCTCACTTACTTCACTAATCTTAAGAAAGTTATCAGTTCAGCATCCCCAATATTACAAATAACTAATGTCATACAATAGACTTGCATACAGTTTTGAAGTTACGGCTGTGATATCTAAGAGGTTATCTTCCATGTAACACATGAAAATATTTGATATTGGAACTGCAAATGAATTTCCTACTGGACAACCTCTAAGTTGCATATACAATTCATTCCAAAATATAAAATAAGTAGAAAGCACACATTTGTTCATCATCTCCATAGCATGTCTCATCGTCATTTTACTTCCTTCGGATTCGTGCAAACTTCGCTTCCTACCATTACTTAGTGCTGTATACTTAATCAAACCCAGTGATTTATCTACGGCTCTTTCATTAATTATTTTTCTTGATTTAATTTCGATAGATTCTCTGATCAATCTTGTCGGTTTACTACAACCACTAATTGATGTGCGTCTGCAACCAATCCAATTATTTGTGGGTCTCTACTGCATGACGTTCAAAATCTGATTTATTAAAATTCTAATATTTACATGTTCTTCTCTTCTTACCTTAAGTGGGCATACGGTTTCCCTCACATACATAAGGTTACAACCGTTACGTGGAAATCCATACACTCCTGTTGTGTCTTACGGTTCAATTTTCTCCTTTTGGTTTGGGCGTCTAGCGCCAAATGTAATGGTCAGTTTTCAAATAGTATGCACATTGTATATCAATGCTACCATTTTTATTTTCCTATTTAGTTTGGAGTCACGTATTAACCTGACCCTCCGATTCTCTTTTGTTATATCTGACTCTACGTATCTCCGATAAGGATTAAATTTGCTTATGAAACTCATCATGGTTGCTTCCTTTAACTTTAGTGTATCTATTTTCACTGAATATTTCTCGTAGCATACCTAATTCAATCTCCTTATGATTTGTATCTGTTAGACTCAAACTTCTAATTGTCATCGATTTTAAGATACCGATTTTCATTTTATGGGGAAGATTTGACTTGAAATTAAGAATGATACTTGAAAAAGTATCCTTCCTATAAAGATCCCGTTATAGTTTTTTATTATTTCCAAGTAGCTTGAAAGTCACAAATGGTAATTCTCCATATGACGCATTTTTAATCGTAAATTTCAGTTCGCTCACTTGATTCTCTAAGTTTAAGAAAGTTATCAATTCATCCTCCCCATGATTCCAAATAACTAATATATCATCAACTAATCGTACATACGGTTTTGACGTAAAGGTGTCATATCTAAGAGGTTATTTTCCATGTAATACGTGAAGATATTTTCTATTGGAACTGACAATGGTTGTCCTATTGTAAAAACTCTAATTTGCATATAAAATTCATTCCTAAATATGAAATAAGTAAAGTCATACATTTTTTCATCATATCCATAACGTGTCACATCGTCATTTTACTTCCTTTTACATTACCGGGTGATCAACCAGAATACGCTGAAAATAGACCAGTGATCTGGGTACTGATAGATTTTGACCATCGACACAACATCCAAAGTCGCCAATCTATCGTTTTTATTTAAATCATATCGACATGCCCAACCTAATGGTAATAATTCATCGATGTAGGATTTAACGAATACGAATATTTACTTATTCTATTACACAGAAACCTACATATTTAATATGTTGGGGAGTGTTGGGCATTAACAATAATTCTTAAAGGGTTACCTGGTTTATTTATGTAAGACATACACTCTGGGCACAACTGTATCTCTGTATGAGAGCCTACCATGCGTTTGATCTAATTCACCCTTAGAAATCATGATGCTGATCAATAATTTATCTTCGCCCTGTAACTTAGCCGTAGGATCTTTATGTTTTTTAGCGAATACCTCTACTTTATATAGTTTTTAATATTTATGATCATTATAATCAGATTGATTCAGCAAAATAGTAGCTCCTCCTTTGCCTAGTTTCAAATATATCGCATTGATTGCTCTTTTCTGAGACTTTACATCATAAGTTGGGTTATATTTTCTATCTTTGTGGGTTAACACATTTGTGGTTGTTTGATTGAAACGTAATTGTGCTGTTTTAACAGCCTCAGTAATTATCTAAATTTTTGGTGATTTCTCCATTTGGATAGTTGTACTCAAACTACAATCAAACATTTCCAGATGATTCTTATTAAGTTGCACTTTATAAAGATTTACTACTCGAAAAGCTACATTAGGATTAATCTTAACTGTGGTCTGTCTATATATGCCAAGATTTCTTCAGTGTCTGATTCTGACCTTTTTTATTTCTCTAATACTTGCCATATCAGAAAAAATCCTCTATAAATTTAAAATCATCAGCGTGCAAAAAGGAAATTAACATAAATCTTATTTTAGTTTCCCCCTAGTCAGTTAAAATTTGCGTTTTTCTAAATTTTAAACCAATGTATTCGTTATATGCAAAGTCAGTTACTGTTTAAGAGATCTTTAACTAGCATTAAAATGAAATGGTATTTTAAATTTAAAACATTTAGGAATTAAATTTCTTAGTGAAATGGTGATATCTATTGTTCAGCTTCACTGAATTGGCATCGTATGTGGTACTTAAAGATGCTTTGAACGAAACATGTTGCGCGACAAGGTATAGATTAATTACCTGGCCATTGTTATACCAAACCGCCAGACAGAATATCCCAGGTAAAATTGAAAACAGTGGATGAAAAAACCTTGGTGGGAACAACAAGGGCTAGTTCATCACAATAGTCATTCATAACTAGTGCACGGCGGTCGTCAGGCCGTAAATTCCTCCGTTAAACAATTTAGTAATCCATCAATAATATTTTTTTTCAAACGTATGATCTGCCTAACAAATGAAGTATCTACTCAATATTATCGTGCAATGATGAAACTTTAACACTAATAAAATACGCTTTAATGTATAATTTAAGCATTATGAGCACACAGTTAATAAGTGAATAACAATTTACCGTTGAATTAATTTGGACCGATTCATTTGCCATGAGTACAAGACCCTCGTTTTCCGAAAGAACATAAACGTCCTCAACACCAGCTAATAACTCTTCACCAGGATGCAAGAAGAAAGAACACTCGCCGAGAATAAGCTGACGTTTTCCGAGTTGGCACAAACCTTTCTCATCAATCGGATTCAACTTAACAGCATATTGTCGTGAATTAAGGCTGACACAGTCCACTCTTTGGATTTCTTCTTCATCAGTGCTCGGAATGTGGAACTCTGCTTGCTTATTCGTTACTAGCCATGTATCACCCTGTCGTCTGTGTTTGCCATAAACGTCAACATGAGTTCGTAAAGCTCTTAACTGAAGAGCAAGCTAAGTAAAGTCAAATTAAAAAAAACAATATACTTTTTGTCCAAAGCATTTCAGTCATATATAAAGTTGTGTAGATAAGAACTCTATTTTAAACAGATAGAACAGACAAAATAAAGTGGATTCCATTATGACTGCATAGTAAAATGAGAATCACTTGTCAGGAATGTCTTAGCCGTGGTTAGAATATGACATTTAAACCATGAAGTTTTCTGGGAATATTGTCCTCAGTACCGCTCTATAATAAAAGATAAATTCTCACAATCGAATAGCCGTAGTTGTATAAATGGTGAATATCACTAAATCGATATTGCTGAAAAGTTGTCACATTTTATTTTGACAAAATATACCGTGGAATATTGGTGCAGTGCTTGCGAGTTAAGAAGTACAAAGCGTATGCGTAAATGAGATTACATTTTTAACTAAATTGTTGCTAAGTGTACAATAAATATTTCTGTATGTCATATTTTGTTATTGAAGAAATACAGTGCAGTTTAAGAAGCCTAAATTCTGCTAGTCCTCATTTTCACGGAAACAAGTTGGCTATATAGTAATTGAGACTATTATGAGACACATATGTTGGATACCATATAATAATATTCACTGGACAGAATGCGAGAAATTGGCATGCGGTAAAATAAATAATGACGTATTTTAATGCATAAACAGGCGCACACACAGCCATAAAAAGAGAGAAATTTTACAACGAACACATTAAGTGACATTTTTTGTTTACAAAATACATTCATACATTCATATATGCAAGGAGATCTAGGTCAGCTGTACATGTTATAACATTATTCTGTTTTTATTACGCTGAATCTAAGATTAGTTATAGTAGGGCGTGTACTGTACGACTTGAAAAAATGATCAAATTCACGGATAAACACAAAGGGTCAAATAGTGCTCCGAATAAAACAGTAAGAATAAATCATTTGGTAATTTGGCGAGCATATTACGGGTAGCGATCTTAGGAGACAGTGCAATGAAACCCAACTGTCATTGTGTGTGTGGGCAGTACCCGGGTGATAACCCAAAGAACAGCCGAATCACACAAGTCCGTTCAAAAAAGCTTGTTTTGGCTAATGCCTCTAAGCCTACAACAGATTGTAAAATTTAATTTTAAAGGAGAAAATCACCAGTTAACAAAGTGTCTTAAGCGACGCGATTTTTATTCTGGGAATTGCCTTATTTCAGCGACATAGAGTATAAAGAACACAATAGTGAACATAAAGAATTGGTTTAATGATAAAGTGGAATTTACAGGCGGTAACAGAGATTTTCACAGGCAAAAACAAGGTTTATATGTCTGACAAGCTAATATTATCATACGAAGCAGTCAGTAGAAACATACCTGCTTGTCTGTCGCTTAATTACAAAAAATTCAGAGCGACGTGTGGAGAATAAAAGAACACCCAATTGCCCATTCCTAGTGTAGATTATGCTTTACAATGAACTAACATGATATCCCTATACAATGAATATTCTCCATCGAGTAGCCGTTGGCGGAACATCCCAAAATAGATATGTTAATCATGAAATTTATAATGTGAGTAGGTTATGCTTGCATAAAATAGTTTCAGTGCAACAGCAGAAACCGGAATGGCTTTTTCAGCTCAGTGTCAAAATAAAAGTTTAAACATTTGAAAATATTTGCATATAGAAAGCATCCAATTACCATTATTCTAATTTCATTAGAACTGTAACTTAAGGAAGGCTAAATACGTATAATTAAAATTAGTATATCTGAACTCCCAATTTTGTAAAACGATTTAAATGATTATGAAAGAAATACAAAAAATATAAATAAAGTAGCAGTTAAGAACCGATGTTACGCTGCTACATAACTATGTAAATTATTCGTTAGATAGACGCTGATGATAGCGGAATGGAACTATAAATTTAACATGAAGCTGGTACAAACAAACTTACTAATGCATAGCTGCAACAAATGGCATCATTATGGAAGTAAGGGTGTTGGACATAGCTTCTAATCCAACCATAATTAATAAACACCAGCATGGACAACTGATGTTTTCCTGTTGCATAACTACCAAATGCATCGTTATTCGTGAGCTCTTAATAAATATTAGATCGCTCATTAGATACAGCCTCATTTAAACATCTGTAGAAGGCAATAGTTAGGCATGATAAATAGACAGAAAAACTAAATGACTCCCAAAAATCCAGCATATGGCTCTGTAAAGTATACCATAGCATCAGATGGGTCAGCCGCGTACTTTTATTACAATATTAAAGTTTAAACGGCCGAAAAGTGATCAATAATACATTGGATATGCTTGTTGTCGGCAATAACTATTTATAGCATTTTAAAATTCTCATGGCATCCTGACCACTTTTTTTCATTCAACAATTACAAACTGAACAGTTTTCTGTAAATGCACAATAAAACCGAACTCCAAGCTTCACACGAGAAGTAAAGCAGCATTCATTTGTTCCTCAACAGTTTATTAAAATTGTCTTTACAACAAATTAGAAAATTTCGACCGTCTTTATTTGTTTAGACACTTGCTATTTATTTCGTGGTTCAAAATAAAGCCTATGCGCGTTTCTGACTGCTTATGATATGACACTTGGCCAAAGTAATTGTGTATTAGGACAAGAAGAATAAGCATGTCAGCATGAATGGAAAGTATAATCTCATGCAAACATTCTTTTTGAGCTTACTAGCGACTCACCAGTAGGTGCCGGTATTACGTCTTATACCAACTATATATTTGTACCTTCAAATTGTCCCACATACTTTACCCAAAATATATAATGGGTAAACACACACAATCCAAACCTTTTAAATATGCCGATTACATTTTAGTATTTTTTAGCTGCACTGCTAGCCCGGCTCTCGCGTATCAACAATCACTCAGCTAATATCCTCACTGCCACCTCAACTTCGCGATATTGGCCTCAAATTTCCCTGGACAAAACTCATTTAATGAGGCTTAGTTCTTTAACATCTAATAATTTCTCCTGAGATATAGAAATAATCGATTATGTCATACTTAGGTAGTACATTCTCTAAGTCACTAGTCTTCTCACTACACTTCAACCAATTTACATCCGAGCTTTTCAAACTGGCTCACTTTTTGTTTCAAGACACAACCCTATCCTGAGTCTTACTCTATTCAAAGCGCACGCCATGCTTCTCATAGTCTACGCCAGTGAGTTTTACTAACTCCTCAAGTTGACATTCTCCTACGCTCTAGAGAGGATTGCCGCCACATTTCTGAAACGGGTCTTCCTTCTTGGTCAAGAGCGTCTTCTAACGACTATTCTCTTGCCCTTGTGGTTTAGTCGCTACATAAGAGTAATCTACTCTCAACACAAGGTCTCTAGGAACATTCCGTTGGCGAATTTCTCACTTTCGATACCAATATGTCACACGCAATTGTAAGTCCACAATGAAATACAACCATATCTGTAATATTTTTAATAAAGTGTACCTTGGTATCTACGAGGGGTTACGATAAAACCAAAAAGGAGATACTTTTCTTATCAATTTTGTACCAGCGGTTTTGCAATATTTACTGATAAACGATTGATAGCCACTGTTTCAAACAATTTTACATTATCTTGCAACTGATTTGTACTTTTATCTTTTAAAATATTAGACTGGATGGCCTTTATTGCCAAATAAAAATGTATTATTATCTACAATTTCACTTACCATAGGGCTGAAAAATAATTCATCCTTTAGTATAACACTGTATTGACCGATGACCGACAGGCCCTAGCTAGTGGTTCTGACAACTGTAGACCAAACCTTGTAGATAAAAATGAGATAAAGTAATTTTATCTAATGTATACCCAAAAGTTGTGTTCTGCTGTTCAGTCAACACACGGTTTCAAATTGGTAATGACGTAATGAGAGCAAACGCACAAGACGCCAAGGACAAGACATGGCTGCTGGGAAAAACTGGTCACCAGGAACAGAAAAGCAGATGCCTCAGTCACATAATACTCATCAACATTGATTGAAAATCATCTAATAGAAGTGAAACGTAATTTAAACCGTCTACCTACACTAGAAATGGGATATCTAGTGTTCTTTTACAGGTAATATATCATCATTATTATCATGTCCAGCCATACAAAAGTAAGAAGTAGCTAATGTTTCACTGCCATATAACCATAAGGAGTGAAAAATATATAAATAACAACAGAAACAATATTTTAGACCAATTATTAGTGAGATTTACGAAAGAAAGAGAAGGAATACCTAGTTACTATGAGTAAAATTTATCAGTATAACTCACATAAATGAGGCAAAATAAATCTCTTCACAACACCATCATGACAAAGTTAGCATTCGGACAAGGCAACATCAGCAATACAGCTTCCTTGCGGCTTTTACTGCATCACATCATAAAAAATACCGGTAATATAAAGAAACAATACCTCATTATTGTGCGACAAGGTGGGTTCCTTACCAAAATTACGATAAAGCGATAATTTGTTTCTTAATGGTATTAAATATTTAGATTGTGAAAATATTAGCTAATAAGTTGTCGCCCTAATTATTTAGTTCGTAAATCTTAACTACGTCTGCGGAATCAGTTAACTATCGCTTCCTAGTAATCAATCCAGAAATGAACAAATGCCAGTGCTCTTTTAAATAGACTACGTAAATACGAACATTTCAGTTTGGTATTAAAACGTAAAATTATTTAATTTTATTTAAATGTATAAAACTAAAATGCTAAGTGAATTACCCTGTCCGTTAATGTAATGCCTTCCACAGGTAACAAATATTTTTCATAGGGTCCAGGAAGATATGACCCCGGTTTCCTCACTAGCCATTGTTCCCCGTAAGTTCTCTTAACGCCACAGCGATCCAAACAATCACGCAATGCTTCCATTTTTATTGCCCATCCCTGTTTGATTTTAATAGATGTACGTTCGCTTTGGATTTCCACTTCTTTTCGCGGATAATATGTGCCTTACATGAAATAAATCGAAGTACATACCAGGTCCTTCAAAAAGCCACTCTTCACCGGCAATACGAGCAGTTCCATCTGTATCCACAAAGTCAACCAGTGCAATTAATACCAGGGCCTCATTCGGTTCTATAACACGTAGATTGGTTACATCCTGTTTCACGCACTCACCGGGATATAGAGGAAATGGTTTTTGGTGAAATCGGTATTCAACTTCTCCGTAAAGCAACTTCACTTGGCCATTATCTACTATCACCTGGCCATCACTGTTTCTTTCCGCAGGATTTTCTATTATACAGTATTGAAATGGTGTAATAGCAAACATTGGTCTTGGTGCTTCAACCAACTGCTCATTTTCTTGCAGTATATGTACATTTGGACCGGTGTAGAGATTTACTATATTAGTATTTCTATCAAGAACATGGATGTAATTATAGTGGGGTATCCGTATAATGTTGGATTTACTATCACGCTCGGGGCGCTTCATTACGTCAGTTGCACAACTACCAAATGACGCAATAAACAAAACAAGTTGAAACAAAATTAAGTTCACCCAAGAAACGAGGAGTTGGCTTGTTATTAAAAAACAACACATGTAACGAGGAAATTTTTCTTTTATTAGAGAAAAATAATATAACTCAATATCCATAGTGAAATAATACAGAAAGACGGAACTTACGATGCAAACACTATAACATTTATAAAAGTAAACTAACTAACGGAAGCCAATTTAACGCAAATAATTTCACAAAATCCAAAGTAATTTTAAAGCAAATGTAACGACAAAAATTAATGGCCGACATATTGCGTAAATTAAATTCAATTTTATTTACGTTGCATCAATGAGAAAAAAGCGAAACTTGCCGTTTAACCAATAGTGTGCAAGTAGGCATGGCATGCTATTTAAGCACGGCAATTTACCATGCAAGTTAGTTGTGGCATTTGCATTCTACCTTGCTTCACGCGTGTGCGTTCTGTCGGCTGTCAATACCTACGCTGGTGATTTGATAGTTTCACCAACAATTGGCTACATCCGTGACTCATCTTGTTGCGGTATAGCCAGCGAGACGAGCCAATTAATTGCAGAACCTGAACGACGTTATCTACATTGTGATTACAGCTCAACCACGGGAACGACAACTCAACCAGAGTCCACCCAAGGCTCTAGAACATCTTCACACTCTGAACAATTCAGGAGAACGCATTACCAGGCCCTCTTAAGGGCCCCCTATCAGTAACAAATCTCTATTCAGAGCACCTTAACCGAGTTTGTAACGTCGTACGGCATTTACTTGAAGCCGGGGCGTTTACAAAATTGGCGACCGCGCCAGGATATTGATTATTGTTCTGATTTTTTTGGTATAAATAAAATTGACTTCCTTTTCATTTATTTGGGATAAAATATATATAATAATAATAATAATAATAATAATAATAATAATAATAATAATAATACATTTATTTGGCATCAAAGGCCAACTGGCCCAATCATTGAAATAGCAAATCAAGGGTAGGATATGTGGAGGTGAGTGGAATTGTGACTAGCAAAGTATTTAATAGCAGGGGGAGGGGTTGGGGAGGGGAAAAGTTATCATTAACATCAAGATAGTTCAATCTGGTGAAAAATAAATATAAGCGAAGTTCCATTTGACTAGACAAGATCAATTGGAGATAGTCCGTGAAGTATCAGATCTTCAAGGTGAATGTGAGATCGAAAACAAAGATGAAGATGAAAAGATGGCGGCCCGGAGGTAGACGTCGACCGTTGGAGTCCATTGTCGTGACGAATGAATTGATGGAGTCGGCAGGATTGAGGCGAGCGAGTCTTGCAAGGATCGCAGGCATCTGTAGAACGTGATCGAGATTAAAAGAAGACCAGGGAGAGTCGAAGTCCGAAGCGAACCGTTGGTGGATCGGTAGGGCTGTTGGGTTTCCGGTCCTCCGCTGAAACAAGAAAGAAAGAAAAGAGTTGGATGAGCAAAACGTAGTAGAGTATCCACAACGTGGATATAATGGGGTTAGGAATGGGCTGAGAGGTGGTATTAGTGAATCTAGAAGAAAAGAATAAGACAAGAGAGGTAGAGTGGAAGATGGCTGCCTGATGGATTTAACCCTACGAAGTTAGTAAAGAGGATAGCCTGGGGTGAAGTAAATGTTATGGATTGAGAAGGAACCAGTTTCGTTTCCAATCGGTCGTATCACAAATAAATTTGTTGAAGAAGTACTGATGGGCTGCCTTTTTGAATTCGTGCTGGGGTAGGAGTTTTATGTCTGTGGGGAGAGCGTTGAAGACATTAGTGGCTTTGGAGAAGAGATAGATTTTTTTAAATATGGTGGGGGTATGGTAGGCTTGGATAGAAGAGTTACTAGAACGTGTGGCATAGTGGTGACTGGGGTGGGCAAAATTGGAGAGTGGTAAGCAGGTTGTGATCTTGTGGATAAAAGAAATGACGCGAAGGTGACGGGTGAACCAAAGCGGAAGAAGGTTTGCCAGAAGGAGGCGTTCCCTATAGTTTTGGCATTTCAGGAAGACTCGTTTTAGAAATCTGGAGGATATCTGTTCAATAGTGTAGGAGGAGGCGAGGGTTAGAGGACAGTAGAATTCGCTGGCGTAGGAAATGAGGGGCAGAACGTAGACCTTGAATAACGTGAGTTGGAGAGTCGGATTGTTAGTCTTAAAACAGATCAGACGGGCCCATTTGAAGAGTTTGGAGGTAGTGTGTGTAAGGTGTAGGGAGAAGTCAAGGGATTTCGAGAAGTGAATGCCAAGATGTTTGGCCGAATCTATTATTTCTATATCAAGGGGGTAGTTGGCAACCGGGATAGAGCAGAATGGATCAGAGGAGAGTTTCATTATGCGAGTTTTGGTGGGATTTAGTTTGAGGCCGATTCTGCTGAGCTGCGAGTGGAGCGAGGATAGGAGCTCCGATATAAGGGATAAGGAGTTGGATGTTTTGGAGTTGCTGAATACGATAACCATGTCATCCGCATATTTGAACAGTTTGAAAAGGTTGTCATCAACCTGTATGTGCGCGAGCGTAAGGTTGAAGAGAATGGGACCAAGTACGGAGCCCTGGGGAACACCGGATCTGATATGGGCTGGCCTCGAGTGACTACTGCCAACTTTTACTGTCGCATATCGGTTTCGGAGATAGTAACTAATAAGATTGAGTACGTTGCCGCAGATACCGCTTCTCAGTAAGGCGGATTCGATTGCTGAAAATGACAGCGAGTCAAAAGCCTTGGAAATATCCAGGAATAGGAGGGTGCACTGGAGCCCTTTAGAGAAGGAGGAGTAGCAATGATCGAGAACACTAACTAAGTTGGTGGAAGAGGAGCGGCCATTCAGAAAGCCATGTTGATCATCGAGGAGATAGAAGTTTACATGAGACTTAATGGAGGGGTAGATTAGGTTGTATAAGATCCTGTCGAAGATTTTGGTGAAAGAAGGGACGATAGTAATGGGGCGGAGATCTTTAAATGATGAGATCGAAGAAGTGCCATTTTTAGGGATAGGAGAGATCGTCGAATTGAGCCAGTCCGGGGGAAGATAGGTGGTTTCGAGACAATGATTAATAACATCTGCAATCAGAGAGAAGACGTTCCAGCCTAGAAGGGCAATCATACTGACCGAGACTCCATATTGATCAAATTGGTGTTTAGATTTAATGTTTTTAATTGCCTGGGCGACGGAAGCCGGAGAGACATGGAACCAGCGTAGGTTCTCGGTGTCTCCGTTGTCTAACATCTCAACAGGTGGAGTGGGAGTGGAAAAGGAGTCGAGAAGGTGAGTCAGATAATCATTGGCGAAGCAGAGATCGCCTGACTGAGAGAAGTTGATAAACGAGGTTTTGGGCTTTTGCAGCAATTGGTGTTTGATGATGGCGAACTTTGCCCGGGGATTAGGAGCTGAGCGGATGCGTTTTTCGATGTGGAGCGCTTGTTTGTTGATAGCCTGTTTAATGAGCCCATCAATGCGTCTCAGAGCGAGGGCGCGAGCAAGTGACGATGTGCGTAGGCGAGAGTTGCGTGCGAGGTTGTCACGTGCCTTAAACAGAGCGTTCAACTTATTCGTCGTGTATACTTGTTGAATAGAGGTGGCGGAGTTATAGTGGGAGGATAGGATGTTATGGACTTCGGAGAAGCACGAGGAGAGATTGTTTGGGAGAAAGAGGTCCCTCCAGTTAACTGTGTCACAGAGTCGGCGGAACTCTTCCCAGTTGGTGAATCGTCTGAAAGATTGGGTGTCTTCTCGAGGGGTGAAGGATAAGAGAGGTAAGAGGAAGGATACCTGACAGTGATCAAGGTTGGGGAAGATTTCCCGAGAGCGAACATCGGTCACCTCGTTATTGGAGAGAACACAATCCAGTTGGTTGTTCCCTCGGGTAGGAAAATGCACGAATTGGTGTAGCAGGTTATCCGCGAAGAGTCGAAGCAGTGGGTGACTTTCGGAAGCTAGATTATGCCAGTTAGTCATGGGGAGGTTGAGATCACCCACAACGACGTACCGATCAGAGTGTAAAGAGAAAAAAGTGGAAAGGAGTTGGGCCCCGCGAGTGTCGTCGATGAGTGAGATATTAGGGGGTCTGTAGACAACGCAGGTAGATATGCTTTGGTTAAGGATTTGTAGCTGAAACGAGAAAAATTCCAAACCTTGAGAGTTCGATGTCGACAAGCGTTTGGGCATAAGAAGGGATCGGACATAGGCAGCTAGTCCGCCTCCACGACCGACAGTTCTGTCGCTACGAAGGAACGTGTATCCATGAATGAGGAAAAGATCATCACAGTGGATGGAAGGGGACAGCCAAGTCTCAACAAGAACGCATATGTCAATCTCGTTAGAGGACAGAAAGGCTCGTAGTTGATTAATTTTAGGCGTAAGTGACCTGCAGTTGATGAGGATTGCTGAGAGCGCTTTGAGAGAGGGATGGTTAGATCGGGGAGGAGAAGCGTGCGGGGGCTTTCCGCTGGCGGGTGGAGCGAGATCTAGGGCTGATGAGGGTGACAGACCGCTCGTTGACAAGGATAGAGTGGTCAGCGTCGATTTGGATTTCTGTTGTCCCGCGTTTATCAGGTGGGTGAGGCAGTTGTAGGGTTTGAAAGCAAGAGGGGGGCGAGATATCTGGGTTCGAGGGGGCACTCGGAAGGTGCGTTGAGGGGGCGAGCAGGGACGGAGAAAGATCAGGAGCTGGGGCGGAACTGTCCAGGGTGGGGACGATGATGGATTCAGTAGGGGGAGATGAAGTTGATGGGGCTGGGTCGAAGTTTTGCTTGGCCTTAGTAGACTTACGTTTTTTCGGTTTCTGGGTCATAGCATCTGTCACAAAGGTAACTTGTCGAGGGGATGTGGACCTGGCGGACGGGTTTGGGAGAGAAGATGCGTTATTAGGAGGCTTAGCGCGGCGTGGTCGGCCACGACGACGTGGTAAAGCTTGAGATAGTGTGGGGGGACTGGTTGCGGAGTAAGGGCTAAAGGTGAGAGGAAGGCCTTCAAATCGGGAAGGTGTGAGTGGGGGTGGACTGGAGGAAGGTGCGTCACCAAGGAGTCCGCCGTGAACTGAACGGCTTTTCTTTGGATTGCTCCAGCCCGGAAAGGCGTGATGAGCTGGAGGAGGGGTGGTGTCCGGTGTGTGAGTTTGTGCTTTCTCTAGAGTCCTCTGTAGCAGAGTGTAGTCTCGTTTGAGTTTGACTTGTCCGGATGTTAAGATGGGCGAGTGTAATTTGAGATGACGAACCTCATCGTCAGACAGTCTTTTGTGCGAGGAGAGAATGAAGGCTCGACCCTTTCCCGAGGAGATCTCTTTAAGGTGGCTAAAGTTTTCCCCTATTTGACTGATGAGATCTGAGGCCAGATCGTCCTTTGAGAGTGGGGAGCGCGGAGACCAAAGAAAGAGGTTTCGCTTGTTGTGGTTTCGCAGGGCAACCTCCCTGGCTACCCCATTCAGAAACGCATCTGCTTGACGCAACAAATGGGGCTGAACGGAGGAGACTGAAAGGTTGCCAGTCAGTGCTCCAAGTAATCCTGTGATATCCGCCATTTGCTGTTGGAGATCAGAAATATTGGAGATAATCTTTTGGGTGAGGAACGGGGAGATGGGGGCTGGCGACGAAAGTTGGTTCATGATGGAGTTAGATAGAAGAGTAGAATTAATATTGATTACGGTAAAAGAGAGGAAAAGAAAGAGTATTGATGAGCGAAAAAGAATAGGTATTAAAATGTAGAAATAAACGGAAAAATCGGGTGGGCTAGAAATAGAATCCGTGATAACTGAAGGTAAATTCCAAAAAAATGTGTAGGTAGATTCCTAGTGTATCCTAGAGATAAAATCTGAACGAGGAGACTCCAAGGAGTCAGAAAACAAAAACTATTCAAAACAATCTTCAGAAGAGTGGGAAAATGTTGAAACCACGACACCTGCTCTCTCAAGTCATTGCGGTTTCATGATGAAATATCAATGCAGGCATGAATTGAAGATTTGCGTTTTCTTTGCCAAATATTGATTCTACAAGATTCAGTTGGGTATATATTATTGTTGGATTTTTGTTGGTGATTTTCCAGTTTTAAATAATAATAATAATGACCATTGTCGCTACGTAAAAGCGAATTCAATACATTGCTGTTAGCTCGATGCAGTTTTGGGAAGCGTTACTGTGACGTGCTGCGCTCATTCAACCTGTGGAAACCTTTTGTAGGTAACGTTCGTTAAAGTATATTTATATGTTTTCATAGTGCTTATAAATTTGTACTTTAAAGATCATAGGGTTTTGTTAAAATGTCGGGTCAATTTTGAATATTGGTATTGACGTTGAAGTTAAAGATAATGCAACTTTTCTTTATGCGCGTAGACTCCGCTTGTTCGTGATAGCGGCATGTCTGAAACTGTCGAAGTTTTTTGCTAAACTACCAACCTCTGAATTGCAGTGACTGGTTATCCTAAACTTGAGGCCTTTAAAGCCCACTAATCCCATTTTGAGCCAACAAAACAGAGTAAGAATATGCTTGGGTATTTACAAGCTGAAGCAGATAATAAATAAACCTGCAGTTAGACATAAACTACTTGGCTATCAGAGTACGAAATTATAGACCGTTGTATAGGCTTTGCTTATTTCACAATATGAAGGCTAGGTTGTTTTAATACCTTACTAAACATTAAAACTATTTTATAGACAACAACACTCTCTATAGATGGTATCAGAGATGTGAGTTAGAATATAGTTTTGGAACCAAAGTTAATCCACCATGTCATCCTTTTCTTTTAAGATATTAGGCCTCTCTTTACCAGAAGGCAGTGAGAACATGGCGAAGTTCTAGAAGGATTGGCCATTACCGTCAGGAAAGCTAAATCAAGTGAATGTATTAAATTCATTTTCAAGTCGATGCAAATGGTAGGCGGCGATCAGGATCTCACAATCGCTAATAAGTATACCCCAAAAGAACTGATTATTTATAACCACCGAAGTTTTTTTATACTTGCCAGTTTGTCTTTGACGTTCGAAGAATTTCCGAATGAGTGTCAATTTCCACAGCTGACAGAAGGAACAGCAGACCATGACCACAAAGAAGATTGCATCAGTATCAAGAGGAAGCATTTGGTGCAGAGGTAGAGGTATGCTCTGCACATCAGCAGCATCTTGGCGCTACAGGAAGAAGCCAACTACAGTCAAAACCACGTATGGGCTCTTTTCCGTCCCACGCCAAATTTTCCATGAAGACAGAGCGAGAACGCGGTCGCCAGAGAAGGACGCCGGTCGCAATCGCAGCCTACGCGTTTTGCGGAATGGCCGAAACAACCCAGCGAACTTCTGCGCTGATTTCAGCTAGAGTTCATCGTAGACACAGGTGCGCTCAGTCTCAGTTCTCAAGGGTGATTGTGTGAGATGTCGCTAGGCGTTCTTCGCCCCTGCCAACCTGGGCGACATACCAACATACCCTTCGGCTGCCGGTACCCGCATAACGCAGGAGATACCCGACGTGAATTTTTCCACAACACATCTGGTGACTGAGGTCTACGCAATATAATAGTATGGTTTCCTTCTAAAACTCTGGCTCCATTGTTGATCTTGCCATTAAAAAAATCATCAGCCCTCCGCGGACTGAACAAAGTTCTGGACGCCCGCCTCCAAACGTTGGAATTACGGGTCATTCAAACTGGCTTCCCAGTGCATCATTTCAGCGAAGTCATCAGCAACTCTTCTTTGAGAAATACAAATCGCTTTTCGATCTTAACAGTCAGAGCGAGTCTCAACACGATGCATCCTCGTCACAGAGGACAACTATTTGCGCTCAAGAAGCGACCGCTGGCTCCTGCTAAGCGCTGGGAGAAACGCGAAGAAAATTCTCAGGCTTTTGGAAGAGGAATCATCGTTATCAAAAAGGATCGCTGGGCGTGCCGCTGCGCTTAGTCGCAAAATCAAACGGATCATTTGACCTGAGACTATGCGACCTCGATGGTGACGCTGGTGTATCTCTTCGATATCAGCGCTGCGAAAACTCAACGACAGCGAACAACTCTCCGACAGTTGACCTCAGATGGCGCGCATCACCGTACCGAAGTAGCACCGAAGGGATATCAGCTGGTGTCTCGACAGCCTTTGAATATCACCACATGCTGGACAGTGTGCTACTCAGACATTTCGAAGATTCATGAACCTGGCGCGCTACGACGACTCATAGCCAACGCGCTTCTTATCTCATTGACATTATGGTGACCAGTCGGTCTAAAGATCTCATACAGAAACATCAAAATGTCCTCTCGCTTTCCGTAACCACGGAACCTGAATCAATTGGTAAGACGCAGATTGCAACTGTCCGTCTGACTTCTTGGGCATATATCACGGCCCATATTAACCGTTGCCGTCAAAGACAAAGATTCAATCAAGAATATTAAGTCACCGGACTGTATAAAGGCGAGTTTTCGAGAAAATCCTGGAATTTTTCAGAAACAATATCACTGGTGAGTTCCTTCAGGGCTTTACAAAACAACATCCTTTGTGCAGGCGCCTGCAGAGCCGAAAAGGACTTAGCAAGAATTCATCATTGCCGATTAAACCAAAGGGGCGGAAATTACGCTGACTTGCCGTCAACTCGTTGTAAATGCAATGCTATGCAGATTTGAAAAGCCATTTCTACTGCGTGGTGCTTTAATTCCGCTGTGAATTACGTTGGAACAAGAGATCAACGATTGAGAGCATATCCGGTTTCTCGCTTGTACTCTCATCGTTTGAGCAAAGTTATTGCACCTTACTGAAAGCCGAGAACTTCTCGCCATCCACGACGCAGTGCGCCATTTATCAGCATCATTGGCAGTAGCAGATTTGTTGTTTTCACAGATCATGCACCACTAGTTAGCGCACTTCGAAACGCAACTTCATCTATCGCCAAATACCCTGCCAGAGTGGAAAGACAGCTTTCTCGTCTAAGCGAATGGCAATTTGACGTCTTTCACGTCAAGGGCAAACAGAACTTCATTGCAGATGCCCTGTCCAGGCCAGACGTCTCTACAACCACCTTCGCCGTCACCATTCACTGTCAACTCCGTGGCACTCAGTGAACCTGCACTAACGCCAACTCTCCTGCGAACTGAACAACGCGGTGACATTCACATTCAAAGATCAATAGCCCGTCACCCAGCCAAGTTCATATGCCGTCTGTGGGAAGACTTACCAATTGTTTACTTCACGGGTACGCAGCCCAACAAGCCAGTTCTGCCGACCAGCCTTCAGAGAAAAGTTTTCGATTCAATTCATTCAATTTCTCACACAGGAAGCCAAGCGACTGTCAGACTTCTTACAGATCGTTTCTGGGGTCACAGACTTAGGCAGAATGTTAAACGATGGGTCTCCGAGTGTGCTATTTGTCAGAAAAACAAGATCACACGACACACTCGTTCTAAGTTGCAACATTTTCGATCTACTTCTCGCTTAGCCATCGTCCACATCGACATAGTTCATCTGACAAAGGTTCAAGGTTTCAGCTACCTTCTAACTATGATCGATAGATTTACACGGTGGCCTGCGGCATTACCTCTTAGCACCATTTCTGCAGACGAAGTAACTAACGGTTTTATCTCTGCATGGATATCCAATTATGGTGTTCCCAATGAGGTCATCACGGACAGAGGCACTTGCTTCTCATCTGATCGTTTCAAAACCACCTTGCTGTATATGGGATGCATCTTACGCCAGATGACTGCCTACTATCCCCAAGCTAATGGTATGGTAGAGAGAATGCATAGGGAACTCAAAGCTGCTTTAGCATCTTCGTCCATTAATGGCAACTGGGTCGATGCACTAACTTTAATTCTGCTTGCCATGCGTTCCCGTACTCGTGAATCCATTAAAACATCTGCGCCACAACTCTTGTATGGCATGGATCTACGCCTGCCTAGCCAGCTCCCATGTCTACTACCGACACAAGATGACCCACAAGACGAAGCTACCCGCCTTCGACTTCATTTCGGTAACATGTCCGAACAGCAGCCAAGACATACACCTCGTTCAGTCTTCGTTCACCCACAGCTCCACAGCTGCAAGAGAGTACTCGTTCGCAACGACAATGCTGTTGCACGACTACAACCAAGGTATCGCGGTCCTTACCCGATTTTGCTCAGACAACCAAAATACTTCATTATTATGCAAGGCGCTACACCGACATCAGTAAGCATAGACAGATTGAAACCGTTTATCGAACCGCCTGATCCTGAGAGCGTTCAACCTTCTACACACATCTCAGGTTCCGTCTGCCCACAATCTCAATATCTGCTTTGTATAACGCGTAATTGATTTTTTTTAAACATTAACATTAACTATCAAAATTTTTTTAACCTTTCGTTATTTTTCGTATTTGTCTCACGTGGCATAACCAGCTGTTCTTAGCTAACAATTCTGTAGCATTTTTGAACAGTTCTTTGGTATTATGCCATCTCTGAGGCAATGTTCGTGTACATATTTTTATGCAGTTACCTTTGATTTTAATGTATATATTTTTACATTATAATTTATTTCTCACACATGACATCACACTGCCTATTTTGGTATGACCAGCTACTTGGAGCTAACGCTTTCGTGTAGCAACACTAAGTAGTGATCAGCTTCATATCATGGTACAAGCCACTTTCAATGCATATCTCAACTTCATCAATTGCACAAAGACCACTCTACAAATGTCATGACCACAACGTCGAGCACTCTAGCGCCTTTGGTCGAATACAAACACATTGACGACGATCCAACCTGCTTAGGTTGTAACTTAAACCTGGCAAATTCATAGGCGATTAACCTCGAAATCTTCACGCTGCGGCTCCCAAAACTTACACTGCTCTATTTTGCCTCACGTGGTATGACCGACCACTAGAGCTAACAATTTGTGTAGCAATTCCTTGTGGTTACCTGGCATCATATCATTGTTGAAGCAACCAACAAGCATATTTAAGCCCAGCATTTATGGTTCATCATATTTTTGCTTAACTCTTTTCGAACTCTGTCATACATTTCTTATCTAGCCTCGCAGAGAGGAATTCTTTTTCCTTTTTTTTCAGAGAGGAAAGTGTTGTAACGACACAAATTAATGGCCGACATATTGCGTAAATTAAATTAAATTTTATTTACGTTGCACCAATGAGAAAAAAGCGAAACTTTTCTATTCCCAACAATACAATTGTGTACCAGTGACATAACCAGCGCGCATGCCCTTTTAAACACTGGCAATTACCCCTGTCTACAAACCAGTTTGGCGGCATTTGTATTCTATGCCTTTTGCATCGTGCGTTTCTATCATTTCTCATCTCTTTGTTGGTTTGATGGTTTCACCATCGATGGCACATCATGCCTCATGTGGCGCAACATATTAGCGAGACGGAGCGAAATTAATTTGCAGAACATGAACGACGTTATCCACATCGTGATTACAAAAAAGCTCATCCCACAGGAACGACAACTCTTCAACATCCACCAAAATCTGAACATACTTCACACTCTGAACAATTGGAACATTACCGACCCTGCCGGGGCCTATCAATGTTAATCTCTATTCAGAGCACCTTAACCAGGTTTGCATGTTTGCGGCATTGCTTGAAGCCGGGGCGTTTTCGATATAACGACACAAATAAATTGCGAAATATTTGCAGCAAATTAATTCAATTTGATTTACGTTTTCCAATGATAAAAAAAGCGAAACCCACCAAAATTAGCAATAGCAGGTGTGAAGTGAAGACAGCCTATGGCATGGCTATTAAGCGACAAATGTACCATGCAGTTTAGTTGTCGCGCTTTACATTTCTACTTTGCGTTACGGGTGCGTGCTGTCGGCTGTCACCACCTACAGCATGGTTATTGGATTGTCACACAATAATTGGCAACATGGTGACACCCTATCGTGCTGTACAATAACAGGACGAGCCAATTAAGGGCAGAACTTCAACGAAGTTTCCATCGAGATTACAACGCAACAACTGAAGACACTGTGAGTCGGCAAGGCTCTGGGACATCTTCACTGAAGGATCTTTTGCTCTCCCCGGCATTTTGCCGGAGGAGCACACGACCAACCCTGTTGGGGTCCCCTATCAGTACAATAACTGTCTATGGCACTTTAACGAGTTTGTAACGCCATTTTTGGCATTTTACCCGATTCTGTAGGGCGTTTACAAATTGGCGTTCCCATATGGATATTGAGTATAAAATTGACTTTTTTTTTCATTTATTGGGATAGAAATAGATTAACATTTGCGTTTACATCTTCTTTACTCTGTCGTGATAACTACGGAAATTTTGTTGGGTATATGTGTTCTCTCTAAGTTTATTGGATTTCTGGTGGTTTATTGGTATGCACTGTTAACTTTCACTACATTTTCAAAAACTGCACCATTACGTACTCAAACGAACTCATTGCGGAAAATTTCCAATTTTTTGAAGCAGTTACTGAGCAATGTTTTTCTGAAGAATTAATTCATGCGATTTGCGCTCATTCAACTGTGGAGGACTCAACATGGAAGCTGTTTGTGGGTAAGCGTTTCGTTAAAGTATATTTATACATTTTCATATGGCTTCTAAATTTATGCTTTTAAGATCCCGTAAGATTGTTAGAATGTCAGGTCCAATTTTAGATATTGATGTTGCTGTTTGGGATGGAGATAGTGAACTATTCTTTATGCGCGTAGACTCCGCTTTCTGCCCGTTTCCTGATTATGACAGTCATCAAAAACTGTCGAAGGTTTTTGCTAAACTACCTTCTGAATTGCAGCGATGGATTTATCCTAAGCTTAAGACCATTTGGAAGCTACCTAATCCCATTTGGGCCTACAAAACGAGGTAGAATCCTTGCTTGGACCCACGGAAACTGAGCAGATAATAAACAAATATGCACAGTTAGATATGCCAAATCTTGGCCCCATCGAAATACTGAGGGAATTACGGAAACGTTGGTATAAAACCAACATTTCTGACCATGAGGCTAAGGTTGTTTTATTAACAATCTTCCCCAAACATTAAAACTCTTTGCCAGACAGCTCCCCAACACTCTCTCTATAGATGACTTATCTGAGTGATTTGAGTTAGAATATAGGGTTTTGGAACCCAAAGTGAATCCATCATCCTTTTCTTCACCCCCGCAAGATGATAGACTCTTCTCTTTAGAGAGGACAGTGGCAAACATGGCTAAAGTTCTAGAAGGATTGGCCATTACCAAATCCGAGCTAAATCATGTGAATGCTCGACCCAAATTCGTTCCTAAGCCCAATTATAACGGTAGGCGGCGATCGAGATCCCCGCAATCCTTTATCAGATATACCCCAAAGAACTGGTGTTATAACCACCAGAAGTTTTTTATTCATGTCAAGTCTGTCTTTGTCGTTCCGAAGAATTTCCGAATGAGTGCCAATTTCCACAGTTGATGGAAAGGACAACAGACCACAGGCGCAAGGGTGCATCAGGATCGGGAAACGTTTGGCGCAGGAAGTAGAAGACCGTACTTTCTGCGCATCAACGGCATCAACGGCGCCACACGGAAGAAGCCAACTACAATACGACATCCCTGTCGACTCTTTTCGTCCACGCCGAATTTTTCACATTTTTCACCATAGACAGCCAAACGGTCAACGCCGGTCGCAATCACCAGCCTACTTGTTTGCATGACTCGGCCAAACAGCCCAACGAGCTTCTGCATCTTCTTTATTTCAAAACTGGCGAAGAATACATCCTAGACACAGGTGCAGCAGTCTCAGTTCTCAAGGGTGATTCAATGGCCGAGATGTCGCTAGGCGTTCGTCTCGCAACAGCTACAGGCGAGCCCATACCAACTTATGGCTGCCGGTACCGCACACTCAACATAGGTCTACGACGAGAATTTTCTCACAGTTTCATCATTGCCAAGGTCTCACATAATATAATAGGCCTTGATTTCCTTCTGCAATTTCGGCTCATTGTTTGTCTTGCCAATCAAAAGATCATCGACCCCTCCACCGGACTTGAGGAAAGTTTTTGGACACTTGCCTCCAAGCGTTTGGAGTTACAGGCCATTCAGCCAAACCCACTGCATCATTCAGCACAGATATCAGCAGCTCTTCGAGAACATAAGTCGCTTTTTCATCTCAAAAAGTCAGAGCTACGAGTCTCCAACACGATGCACCATATCGTCACTGAAGGAAAACCTATTGCAGTCAATAGGTGACCACTGGCCCCTGCTAAACTGAAAGCTGCCCAAGAGGAATTTTCAAGGCTGCTGGAAGAAGGAATCATCAAACCATCGTAAAATTTATGGGCGGCACTACTGCATTTGGTCTCCAAATCAAACGGATCGTACAGAGCCTGCGGAGATTACCGCAAGTTAAATTCAGTGACAAAATCTGATGCATATCCTATTACCAATATTAACACCTTACTTGAAAAACTTAACGACAGAAATTTCTTCTCAGGGATTGACCTCAGGCAAGTCTACCATCACATCCCGGTAGCGCCAGAAGATATTGAAATGACTGCGGTCATCACTATGTCTGGCATTTTCGAATATCTTTACATGTCATTCGGACTTAAGTGTGCTATACAGAAATACCAAAGATTCATTGACAACATACTTTATGACAACGCCGCATAAGGTATGTCATTTATTGATGACATAATGGTATTCATTCCAGACTTAGAATTTCATGCCAAGAATTTACGAAATGTTCTCTCACACTTATCCAACCGTGGACTAAAGATCAACTGTGAAAAGACGCAGAATGCAACTACATCCGTGGACTTCCTAGGGCATCGTATCACGCCACAAGGTATTCAACATTTGCCGTCAAAGGCGAATTTAATCAGGAATATCAAATCACCGAAGGCTGTTAGCGAGTTGCAAAAAATTTTGGGAGTCCTAAACTACTATCTCAAGTTCCTTCCTGGCCTTTCAAGACAACTTTATCCTTTTTGCAGGCACATGCGGAATCAAACAAGATTTAGCAAGAATTCCATCACTACTTGATCACCTGAAGACGAGGAATAACTTCGACTCGCCATCAACTCGTTAGAAAATGCTACAATGCTAACGCGTCCAGTTATTCAACGACCATTTCTACTCACGACAGATGCTTCTGAGATCGCTATTGGAGCCACGTTGGAACAAAATATCGATGGTGTTCGGAAGCCTATCAGTTTCTACTCGTGTACTCTTCAATCAATAGAAACGAGATTCGACAATTTTGGTCGAGAACTCGTCGCCAACAACGACGCAGTGCGCCATTTTATCAGCATCATTGGCAGAACTAGGTTTGTTGTTTTCACAGATCATGCACCATTAGTTAGCGCACATCAAAATGCGATTTCAACTATCGCCATGTATCCTGCCAGAGTGGACATACAGCTTTCACGTCTAAGCGAATGTCAATTTGACATCCTTCACATCAAGGCTGAACAAAACTTCATTGCAGAAGCCCTTTCCAGATCAGACCTTTCGCTACAAGCACCTTCGCCATCGCCATTCACACTCAACTTCGTGACACACAGTAAAACTGCAATAACTCCATCCCTCCAGTAAACAGAACAGCGCGGTGACATTCACATTCAAAGATCAGTAGCCCGTCACCCCACCAATTTCATATGGCGTCTTTGAGAAGGCTTACTAATTGTTTACTTCACGGGTACGCAGCCCAAAAAGCCAGTTCCGCCGAACAGCTTTCAGAGTAATTTTTTGACTTAATTCACTCAATTTCTCACCCAGGAAGCAAGGCAATTATGTATTAGGTGTTGCGAACCTAGTAACAAATTAGTTCAGTTGTCACCAGAAGGATAAACAAAAGGCAGCATGAACGGAAAATATAATCTCATGCATATTCGTTCCGTTCATGCTGCCTTTGGTTTATCCTTCTGGTGACTTGTTTGAACTTGTTACCCGATTCACAACACTAATACTCGCCGCATAAATATATTAGTTCTTCGCAACAAACGGTATTTAACTGTAAGCAAGGCAATTGTCAAAATTCTTACAGCTCGTTTCTGGGTTCACAGACTCAGGCAAAATGCTAAACGATGGGTCTCCAAGTATGCTATTTTCCAGAAAAACAAGATTACAAGCCACACTCATTCCATGTTGCAAAATTTACGAACTACTTCTCGCCTAGCCATCGTCCACATCCACATACTGCATCTGACAAAGATTCAAGGTTTCAGCTACCTTCTAACTATGATTGGTAGATTTACACGATGGCCTGCGGCATTACCTCTTGGCATCTTTTCTGCAGACGAAGTAGCTAACGGTTTTATCTCTGCATAAGTATCCAATTATGGTGTTCCTGATGAGGTCATAATTGACTGAGCCACTTGCTTCTCATCGGATTGTTTCAAAACAACCTTGCGTTTCATGGGATGCACCCTACGCCAGACGACTGCCTACCATTTCTAACCTAAGGGTATGGTAGAGAGAATGTATAAAGAACTCAAAGCTGATTTAGAATCCTCGTCCATTAATGGCAACTGGGTTGATGCACTACTTTTAGTTCTGCTTGCCATGCGTTCCCGCACGTGTGAATCCATTAAAACGTCTACGTCACAATTCTTCTATGACATGGATCTACGCCTGCCTAGTCAGCTCCCACGTCTATTACCCGCAAAGGATGACTCACAAGACGAAACTACCCGCCTCCGAATTCATTTCAGTAACTTTGCTGAACAGCAGCCGAGACATACGCCTCGGCGAGTCTTCGTTCATCAGCAGCTCCACAGCTGCAAGAGAGTACTTGTTCGCAACGGCACTACTGTTGCACCACTTAAACTAAAATATCGCGGTCCTTACCCGATTTTGTTCAGACAGCCAAAATGCTTCATTACTGTGCAAGGCGCAACACCTACATCAGTAAGCATAGACAGGTTGAAACCGTTTATCGAACCGTCTGATCCTGAGAGCATTCAACCTTCTACACACGTCTCAGGCTCTATCTGCCTACAATCTCAACCTAACAATAGCTTGCTTTGCATAACGCTTAACTGATATTTTTTAACGTTAATTTTTCGTTATTCTACATATCACATTTTTAACTTTACGTGCACCACTTACGCCTTATGTCACGCTACGTGACCTATGAATCCATATGTTTCATTTTATTTTTTCAAACTCACTTGTCCCAGGTGGTATAACCAGCTGTTCTTAGCAACAGTGATGTAACATTTTTGAACATTTCTTTGGTATTATGCCATCTCTGCGGCATTGTTCGAGTACATCTTTTTTGACATTATCTTTTGCTTTTAGTCATATATTTTTACTTTTTAACGTATTGATCACACCTTAGCTCACATGCTTATTTTGGTATGACCAGCTAGTTAGAGCTAGCGTCTTTTACAGCAACACTAAGTAGTTATCAGCTTCATATCATGGTACAGACCACTTTCAATGCATATCTCAACTTCATCAGTTGCACAGTGACCACTCTTGCTTACGTCGAGCGGTCACTAGCTCCTTTGGTCGTATTGAAATACATTGACGGCGATCCAGCCTGCTCAGGTTTTAACTTAAACCTGACAACTTCAGTGGCAATCTATCTTGAAATCCTCACGCTGCGACTCCCAAACCTTGCACTGTTCTACTATGCCTCACACGGAATAACCGGCCACTGCAGCAAACAATTTGTGTAGCAATTCCTAGTGGTTATTTGGCATCATATCATAGTTGAAGCAACCAACAAACATACTTCAGCCCAGCATTTACGGTACATTTATTATAGCTATGGGTAGAATAATAATCAGTTGCTTAACTTGTTTCAAACTCTGCCCTAAATTTATTATCAAGCCTCGCCGAGAGGAATGCTTTTCTTTTTTCAAAGACGAAAGTGATATAACGGCTCTCGAATAATTCGCCGGTATATTGCGTAAATGAAATTCAATTTAATTTACGCGGCACCAATTAAAACAAGCGAAATTTTCCGTTAATCAATGGCATGCGAGCTTTCGATTTCAAGAGCATATAAGCACGGTGAATTTACCATGCCAGTCAGTATTCAGGTTTGCCTTCTGCTGCGTAATTCGTGTGCGTACTTTATCCTGTTATACTGACTTTTCACCCAGAATATGTTTTTTGATTTTGTGAAAGAACACCATTCTTGACTTGCTTCACACACAGATTCAATTTCAGTCATGCCAATCTTTTCGCTGCACAACTAGTGAGACGGAGCAACGTCTACTTATTGCACCTTCACGTGTGCCAGTCACTGCGGTGCTGTCGCGGATCTTCAACGAGACAATATCCAAACTTCACACAGTCTCTCGCCGCTGATGCCAACGCCACAACAGAAGGAACACCAGCCAGTCAACCAGAAGTGGTCTGAAGTTTGTAGGAGTATTTCTAGACACTGCTACACTAACTAACTTTCTTGGCATTTGCCGGAGAACGCTATTCCGGCCCTAATATCGGCCATTAACAGTACTTATTCTCAGGAATCTTGGCACCTAATTGACTTTGTGACGTCCTACGGCATTTACAGTATATATAATTTTGAATTGTGCGTAATTTCAGGGTTCGGTAATTAGTACCTGACCTGGCGTGACTTTCTTTAGCAAGCTGCATTTGTTTTTCTCCGCGTTTTGGTTTACAAATTTGTTATCTGAACAAGAAACACCTGCTATCATTTTGTGTTTTGAAGCGTACATATTTGGAACGTTCTGGAACAGGTAATTTAATAATTCTGTTTTTCACGTCTTATTTCCTTCCTAATTTTTTGACTCGGGTGTATTGCTACGTTGTAGGGGTACTTTTCGCTGTTGCTATCTCGTTCCTGATTTTGTACCCCTACTACTTATCAATGGTTGCTAATATTACTACCCGAGCACCCGATCAGTCTGTTCCTTTTCAGATGGTTAATATTAGAAGGCCGAACAAAGGTTTCATGTATATATTACACACAATGTAGCACATAAATATAATTCACTGTTAATCCGAATTGAAGGAGTTGGTTGGCAATAATACAGATTTTAATGCAAAAGTATGTTTTAAATACCGTTCACAATTAAACTAAATTGTCCGTCTTCTAGACGGCAAAAATAAAAGTGATTTATGTCTATAAAGTGAAATGTTTAGCACAAATGTCTGGAATGTAATGAGTAGTCAAACGATTAAAGATACATGATAATATGAGCCTAGTAAAATTATTTATGTTCATAAATTCACTGACACAATAGTCCACCGCGTGATCCTCTCGGATCGCGCGCGGTTCTGTCTATTTTATAAAAACACTATTAATTACAAATAAAATTGCAGTTCAAGAAATATCGATTAAAACTGCTTGAGACTAAAAGAGATTGTTCCTAAAATCACAGCTAAGAGAAATATTGTTTAAGGACAGAGTTAGAATATTTTACCTTAAAGAGAACAGCGTTTGTAAAAATTGACCTTCGTTGGGTTGTAACACGGAGCCGCGTGTTACAACGTAATAAGTATACAGTCCGTTGTCTAATGAAATTTATCAAATATATTTTTAAGTTCGATCAACATGAAAGCTAGTCTTAATTTTGAGGACACTAACAGATTAGCTAAAGATATTGAAGGCATGAAATTAATAAATATATTCGAGAATGCTAGCTTATCGGACTCAAATAGGTGTATTAAGAATGAAACCGACTTGGCATCTATGGAGTTCTCATTAACGAACAGGATAGGAGCCTATGCATTGAAATTTGAAATAATCTTTCCATGAGATCGAGTTCTCTAAAAAAAATGTAACATTAGATTTGTATGATTTAAGTAAGTATTTGATAACATTAGGGCTGACAATAAACAGTAAAAAAACGAAAGCATTAAAAATAAGTAATAGAACAAAATTTAGTCATGGTTATTTTCATGATGCTGTGATTAATGATGTAACGGCTCAGATCAATTCACCGAAATATTGTCTAAATGAAATTAAAATTTAATTTACGCGATACCAATTAAAACAAGCGAAATTTGCTGCTAACCAATGGCGTGCGACCTTGCGCTTGCACAAGTATGTTAGCACGGTGCATTAACCATGGATCATCACAAGCTTTACATTTACATACAATTCTGAGCTTTCACACAGGGACTCACCTCTCTGGTTTCGTCAACTACTTATCCCAGTGTATCAACACGAACAATCACCAGACAGTGAAACAGAGCCGACCTCAAGTATCTAGGAGTACTCTTGATAAAGACCACTCACAGTAACTTTCTCTCCTTTTCTACGGCCTGTTCACTATTTTATAACGTCGCATGGAATTTTATTGCAGCTGATGCGTTTACATTGATGTTTTTGAAATCAAAATTCAGCAAGAAATTAAGTATTTAGCCTTAACTTTTCATTCTACAGCTTCTACTGAGAGACATATTGAATGAATAGTTAACAGTGCTAAGAACAGATGGGCACTAATAAATAGAAATATCTTATCGAATGATATAAAATTACAAATACATATAATTTGGATTAGGTCGATGCTGGTATATGCTATCGCTACTTGGAATCCTATAAGAAAAGGTTTTCTAATAAGCTAGAAACTATTCGAAGAATATTTGTAAAACATATTAGCCCTGTGTCCTGCACTATATACGCCTGTAGATTACAGTTTGTACCACTGCAAACTTTATGGTTTCGGAGAATGTGCTATTGTATAAAAGTATTCCACTTGAATAAGTGGACTGGTGCATTTATGAATCCAATAAGAAGTTAGTACTAGAACTGGACATTTGGAGGTCTCTCCTACTTTGATGGGAAATGTTGCTGGGAAGGTTTTTTCTTTTTCGAAAATTTACAAAATTTAAAATCAGTTACCACAGAGGCTTAGAGAAACGCCTCCATGTATTTTTATATTTTTATGTACCGAACTCGAAATATATACAATCCTACTGATCTTTTCAGCGTTGATTATGATAATACTTTCTCGTGGTTGAATAAAAGACAAGGATAATTGTGATCAGCAATATACCTTCTTCTAATTTTTATTTCTAATATCTGTATTATTATATTGGATATGTTATGCATTATGTCATAATACCAGTCAAGAATACAAATATATAGTTGCTAGTCGTGGTTCACATTTATGCATAATTATACACTCGAATAATACCTTTATATTTCCAATTATCAGGTCTGTGAACTGCTATGTTAAATCTATGATTTTTTATATAATCAATTATTGTAAAAATGCGATTGATTAATAAGAACGTTTTCCCGTTATCATATTATTGTATCAAAATTGAGAAAGCGTACACAGAGATATTACTGATGGATTTTAGAAAGCTGATAAATTGTATATCATAACTATTGAGATTTAATAATAATAATAATAATAATAATAATAATAATAATAATAATAATAATAATAATAATTCATTTCTTTGGCAACAAAGGCCCAATAGGCTCAACAATTGAAATGATGAGGTGCAAATAAAAAGTGGGATATGTAGAGTTGAACGAAATTTTGACTAGCAAAGTATTTAACCACAGTGAAGGCAGGGGTTGAGAAAGAGAAGCGCTTTTATCGAATTCGTGATAGTTCGTTCTGATACTAAATTGACATATTTATACGATATGATATCTTTTATATATTGCACATTTTCTATATTATTATCTATTTTATGGAACATTTGTTGTTTGAATCCAAATGAAGATATTCTGCTTTTTTTCTATAATCATTTTTTTACTAACTTTGAGGCTCTTCCCCTATTATTAGAGGTGAGACAAAACAATCTGAAGCTCATATCAGCCTATGTGTGTTTGCATGCCTCTGGTCTACACTAATCAAGATATAAGCTGGAGTTTTATCAGTCTCTCATGCTCAAACCTGCGATTCCTCCAGCAATGCCAGTTGTGTCCTCAAATTTAAAGCTAGCATCCATGATAAACACAATTTTATTTATTTAGCTATGTAATAGACAATGAAACTGCATAATTTTCATATAACACAGCACCAAAATCGTTTGAAATAAAATGTAGTTTGGCACGAAAAACAGAATAATTAAATTTGTGTTTGAACACTGATTCATATTACAACAGCCTGGTTTTAACTTTTACTAAATACACGAGACCGAGTGCAAATAATGATGATATATACCATCGAAAAAAGACAATTCTGGATGACTTCTGGAAATCTGATGGAGATGATTAATACAGGACATTACTTCATTGGTACCTGATTGTTCCAAGCCTGAATTTGAATAAACTTAATTACCAATTATGTTTCGAAGCAGAGTACTCAGCTTAGGTAAAGGATTTTAATAATCCAGAGTCAGAATATAATATACGATAATTCTCTCAAACCCTCCATTGCCTCGGTATAAGTTTTGTAACCAAAACTATCGGGAATGGAATGTTAGAATTTGATCACCTACAAATTCCCTCTTCGGGAAATTCGTGAAATTTGTTAACAGCAATCTGTTGCTTGTGTTGTGCCAATGGCCGTTCTTGGATGAACAAGGCAACTAGCTTCATTTAATAGTCCACTTCTGATTTTAACCCATTTTACTTGGCAATGAAATGTTGAAACACTGCAAGTTTTTTTTTCTCGATGTTATCAGCAAAATCGTCTGCGGTTATGGGATAACGTAAGCAAACTGATCTATCCACTGAAGTCCAAGACTCTGTATATGTTAATGCCCTCTTGACGATTCAAATGGACTTGACTTTATGACCTTATGCCAGATTGTAATAGGTGAAATATCCGTCCAAATGATATTGCCCTTCACGTCGTTTACCAGAAATTTCAACTCAAAGGAGGGTTTCTGTCCTAAAGAAACCGACAGTTCTTTCATCACATTGACACCTATTAGACCACAATTAGTTGCCCATAGTTGACAGTTATATGGGGAAATATTCTTACAAAACATAACCTACTTGTGTTTGTCAGATCTTGACTTCAGTATGCTTTTTATAGGAACGTCGTGGAGTATTCAATATGAACCATTCATACGGCTTCTACTTGCGGGAATTCTCCATTTAGCCCGGCGGAATATTTATCTCAACTTGTTTGGCACTGCCTTTCCATTTGGGTTCATATAAACGCGGATAGAGACAGCCTTCTCCTTGACACTTGGCTTTCAGTCCATATTCACAATGTGCCTTGCACCATTGAATCTGACCTTCAAAGCAATGGCACTAACAACTTCCTCGGCGTCAAAATTCACAATTTTCACCTCGAAATTTTAATCTCTTTCACGCATTGTCCTCGCTTTGGCATGTGATGTTCATGACTCCCTTCGGAGATCCCAAACGTCCTCTTGTACGTTTAGAAGTGCTTCTGTATTTGTCCTGATCTGCTGCATCATGACTGGTTCTGCAGTCACTGCATGTACCTATGGTTATTAACTCTGTACGTCCCATCCAACCCTCGGAATTTACTTGAAAAATCTACATTCATGGTTTCAAAGTACCCTATTGTGGTTATAAGCCTCGCTTGTAACTCAACTATAAAATTATATTAACTACACTTTTTGTAATATTCAACTCACAAGCTTTTGCACACAAGTGTATATAAGACACTGAAGGAAGTTGATGCACCATCTTTTCCAATGTGCAGTACCTTGAAAATTTGTGTTGAACTCCTGGGTTTATATCTCAACCTGAGTTGGCCAATAAAAACTCCAACACATTAGGTGGTACTTCTGCCACGATTTTGACACTGAAGCCAAACATAGTGGTTCTACATTTCTCTGGTAAAACCATCGATGCAGCAACAAATTCATCTATTGGGTAACCGATACGATAAACTTTACATAGTATTTGGGCATCTCCGATCCGCTCTAAATGTTATTCAGATCTGTACGTTGACAGACTGATAAAATTTGAACTGGCGCAATCGCCATATTTCGTTGTCTTTTAACATGTCATCCAAAGAGAGCCAAAATGTTGCCAAGCTCGTATTAATCTGGGTGTGTTTCTATGCGTATTATCTATGCTGATCAAGATATAGGCTAGAATTCTATACATTAGTCTATTCCTACAAATTTATCAGGCTCAAATCTGCGACCACAGCAGCGGCGCTAGTTTTGACCTCAAATATAACATTAGCCTTTATGATAAACACAATTGTATTTAATTAAATGTATATTAGCCATTAGGACTGAGTTTTTGCACGAAATTATGCAACCAGGCCGTTTGATCGAAAGTGGATTTTAGCACGAAAAACAGATGAATTGAAATACTTGTTGTTATTCGATCCCTATATCCTCGAAGGAGAAAATAATCTGGTTTAAGTAAAGTCATATTGTTTAGTAGATAAAAATTTGATTTTAGAAGTCAAAACCAAGATGGCTACTACAATCAACTAGAGAGGCTCAAGCAAATATGCCTCAAAGAAAGAAGAATAAAATCAAGCACAATTGAACAATATTAGTACTCAAAAATATTTAAACAAAGAATGCTCTTTTATTTAAACGAGTATATTTCTTTTTTAATTGTATGCGTTTCAATCAGCCACGATGGTTTAAATTTAGCCTCCAAAGAGGAAATGATGGAGGAATAATTAAATCAATGTAGATTGTAATTGAATTTTACTGCATTAAATTTCAAAGAACTTTTGGATGAAAATCGTTATTTAGGAACTCCGTTTAAAGTATAACGGCTCAGATTAACTCGCCGACACATTGCCGAAATACAATTAAAATTTCAATACACTTTACCAATAAAAACAAGCGGAATTTCCCATCGAACAATGGCGTGCGACCTTTTGAATGCACATGTGTATAAGCACGATGCGTTTACCATGCAACACGATTGACACTTATTCTCTGCGCGCTACGGGTGATTGCTGTCGCTCTCTCTAATTGACTGTCTACACAATCCCACGTCTGGATTTGCATTTACGACGCTGTGTCATCTTGTCGCTTCAATCACGATCATATTCTTGTTGCTGCACAATTAGTCATATGTAACCGATTGTCTACTACTCGGATTTCTACATGTACCAGTCACCACGTTGTTGCCGCAGATCTTTAAAAGGACAATTCTAAGCCTTCAAACAGCAAATCACTCTCCGGTTTGACACCTCTACTTATTCCAATGCAGCCACACATAGGAACATCAGCCAACAAGCTGGATAATACAACAAGTGTCTAGAAGTAATTCTAGACACTGAAACAATACTTAACTTTCATTAAATTTGCCGGTGAACGCTTTTCAGGCTCTGATAAGGGACACGTACAGTAACTGTTCTCAGAAAATTTCCTGTATTGCCTTGCACGGAATTTACCTGCAGCCTGGGCGTTTATAAATTGGCGACTGCGCCAGGATAATGAAAACAGTACTATTTTTAGACTTGTTTTGATATTTCGAATATCTGAGCAAAAATTTGAAGCAAATAAATTTGTCTTTAATTTTTAACTTTGTGTCTATATCGTTTTGTCCTTCCCCGCGGGATGATAGGATCAATTCCTTAGAGTGACCAATAGCAAATATGGCTAAACGTCTAAAAGGATTAGCCATAGGAAAATCTGAGCTAAATAAAGTAAGCTCACGACCTACCTACCCGATCCAGATACGAAATGACAATAAGCGGCGATCTAGATCCCCACAATATTTTAATAATTACACCCCAACGAACTTGTGCTGTAACAACAAGAAATTTTTTATTCCTGTCAAGTCTGTCTCCACCGTTCGGAAGAATTACCGAATGAGTGCCAATTTACACAAATGGCGGGCCAGTATTCAGAAGATAGGTAGAGCGGAGCGTCAGGATCGGGAAACGCATGACGAAGAAAGTTGAAGACCGTACTTACTGTGCATTAATGGCATCAACGGTGCCACTGGAAAGCAATCACATACAATCTGACATCATTCTCATTGACTTTTTTCGTCGACGCCGGATATGCCACATAGCCAGAAAAAACAAAAATGCAATTTACAATGGCAAACGTATATGCCTACGTGATCCGGCTAAACAACACAATGAACTTCTGCATCTTCTAGATTTTCGAACTGGAGGAGAATTCATCGTGGGCATAGGTGCATCAGTCTCAGTTCTCAAGGGTGATTCAATGGCCGAGTTGTCGCTAAGCATTTTACTCGTAACAGTTGAAGGGGAGCCCATAACTACATATGGCTGCCGATATCGCACTCTCAACATGGGTTTACGACTTAAATTTTCTCACAACTTCATTGTTGCCAAGGTCTCACACAGCATAATAGGCCTTGAATTCCTGTTGAAATACCGGCTCATTACTGATCCTGCTAATCAAAAGATCATTGACTCCTAAACCGGACACTTGCATCCGATCTTTTGGAGTTACAGGTCGTTGAGTCAACCCTAGTGCATCAGTCAACAGACGACTGACTACCACTACCAATCTAACTGTATTGTAGGAAAAATTCATAGGGAACTCAAAGCATCTTTAGCATCCTTGTCAATTAATGACAACTGGGTCGATGCATTAACTTAGATACATATACAGGGATCGATTAGAACGTCTACGCAACAACTCTTGCATGGCATGGACCTATGATAACCTAGTCAGCTCCCACATCTACTACCCGCAGAAGATGACCCACAAGTCGAAGCTTCTCGCTTTCGACGTCATTTCGTTAACGTCTGACCAGCAGCCAAGACATACTCCTCGTCCGGTCGTTTACCTGAAACTCCACATCTGCAAGAGAGTACTCGTTCGTAACGACGCTGCTGCTGCACCACTACAAAAAAGTAGCGTGGTACTTACTCGGTATTGGTCACACGGCCGAGAAACTTCATCATCATGCAAAGTACGACATCTACATCAGTAAGCATAGACAGGTTGAAACCGTTTATCGAACCGCCCGGCCCTGGCGATATACAACATTCTATATGCGTATCAGGCTCTCCCTGCCTACATTCTCAACCGAACAATACATTGCTTTGCATATAGTATAACTGATATTTTTTTACATTAATTTTTCGTTATTCCACATATCAAATGTTACCTTTTTACGCTGTTCTTAACTAACAATTGTGTAGCATTTTTGAACAGTTCTTTGGTATTATGCCATCTCTGCGGCAATGTTCGTATACACTTTTTTTCCTTAACATTTTATTTTCTCTCATATATATATATATATATATATATATCGTTTTGTTGCAACGTATGACTCACATCTGTGCTCACACTGCCAATTTTGGTATGACCAGCTACTTAGAGCTAGCGCCTTGTGTACCAGCACTAAGTAGTCATCGGCTTCTTATCATGGTACATGCCACATTCAGTGCACATTCACTACGAATATCATGACTACTACTTTGAGCACACACTAGTGCCTTTGGTCGTATTCGAACTTTCATTGACGGCGATCCAGTCTGCAAAGGTTACAACTTAAACTTGGAAAATTCAGTGGCATCTCAATTTGCAATTTTAACGTTGTGGCTATCAAAATTTATCACACTACTAGATTTCGCTTCACGCGGTATGACCGGGCACTGTAGCCATCAACGATTATGCACCAACCCAGCAATACTGCAACAGTTGCTTAACTGGATTCGAACTCTGCTCTACATTACCAATCAAGTCTCGCCGAGATGATATTTTTCTTTCTACATTTTCTTTTTCTCAGAGAGAAAAGTGATGAAACGGCTTAAATTTATTCGCCAACATATTGTCAAAAAATTCAAATTTAAAAACGCTGTACTAAATAAAACTAGCGAAATTTGCTGTTGATCAATGGCGTTAGACTTTGCGACTACACAGGAATGTAAGCATAGTGCATTTACTATGCAACAAATTTGACGCTTCTCATTCTCATTCGTTTCGTTCTTACTGGCGACTCATCAGTAGGAGCCGGTATTACACCCTTTAACCACTATATATTTGGTTGAGGAATGTGGGATTGTAACGTCCTATTATCCCACATTCCTCACCCAAATATATAGTGGTTAAAGGGCGTAATACCGGCTCCTAATGATGAGTCGCCAGTAAGCAGGAAACGAATGTGAATGAGATTATACTTTCCGTTCATGCTGTCTCTGGTTTATCCTTCTGATCACAGCTGAACTAATTTGTTATTAGGTTCGCAACACCTAATACATACTTGCATACATATTAGTTCTCCGCAACAAACAGTATTTAACACTTGATGCTTCTTCTTTGTGCGCTACGGGTGATTGCTGTCCCTATCTCAAATTGACTGTCTATCTACGCCAGTCTTCTTGTTGTCGCACAATTTGTCATACGTAATCGATTATTTATTAGTCGGATACTACGTGGGCCACAACGTTGTTGCCGCAGATCTTCAAAACACAATTCTGAGCCTTCGAACAGCAACCCACCTCTCGGGTTCGACAACTCTTCTTATTCCGGTGCATCCACACGAAGGGCGGATCATACAACAAGTGTATAGAAATACTTCTAAACATTGCAACACTACATAACTTTCACAGCATTTGCCAGAGAACGCTTTTCCGGACCTGAAAGGGCCACTCACAGTAACTTTTCTCAGAGAATTTACTGTATTGGCTTCTTCTTGTAACGTCGCACGCAATGTACTAGCAGCCGAGGCGTAGACAAAAGGAAAAGTCGCGCATATAAAAGTGGATGTCAGACCGTATGTGGAATTGACGGATTTTATTATTGAGATTTTTAATCAAATTTCGGATATGGAACACATAAGAAATGTTGGGCTTTTTAGCTTTTTAAATTACGGGCCGGTTCTCCAAATAAGATGAACTTCTATTTTTTAACCTAAATGGGGGCACTGATCAAGATGATGTACCTAAGCTGTATACACTCACTATGGAATCTTCAGAGGCTGATATATTAACATGTTATAGAATCGGAAAGAAGTCGGACCACACGAGGTCAGTTGCTTTTAAATTAGCTAGAAGACCAAAAAACAATCTTATTATGGAGATTAATGAGAGAAATTATGAATTAAATGTCTATAAAAGTAGTTCGTTCGGAGGAGCAAAATTTTCTTCCAAAGAATATTTACCGAATCATAGAGGAGAAAAATATCCAATGGTAAGGTAAATTGGCGCACGATGTTAGATGACAAGAAAATTGGGCTACCGACATAAATGGAAACTCAAGATTTGAAATGGCACTTTCCACGACTTAATTACCTATTGAGCTAGTTATAGGATTTATGCGCGTGCTGTTTGAAGAAAATTAATATAATATAATGGAATAGAAAATAACTTATTTATGTGGATTCAAGTAACATATGATCAATTCATAACAGTGTAAAGTTAAGAAAATATACACCAAGTTAGACGTCTACATCAGCAATAATACGAATTTATATATATTAGGTACATGAAAAATTTAGAAACGGATAATTATTTTCAATATGCTATAATTAATGCGTAATTTATCTACTAAATACTTTTAATAATAGCTTGTAGGAGATATTGCGATTTATGTAAGAGATTTTGCGGGGTGTCTGTTTAATTCGCGATGCTATGATATTCCGACATATGGCTGGTAGAAAGAAATGGGTTTCGTGGGCCTAAATTTATAACTGACGTCCATCCCCTTCTTTCCAAAGTCGTGATGTGAGAAGGCTAAGTCGAATTATTATATGTGTATTATTAACAATGTTGCGAAGTAAATTAAAATTCACTGTTAGTCAAAATTGATCGTGCTCTAGACGGCAACAAAATAAAATATTGTTAACACAAAGTTAATATATAGGCACAATAGCAAAGTCAATGTAGGGGTACTTTTCGCTGTTGCTTTCTAGTTCGTGATTTTTACCCCTACTACTTATCAATGGTTGCTATTATTATTACCCGTGCGTCTAATCAGTCTCTGATCATTTTCGGATGGTTGATGCGAGAAGGCAAAAACATCTGGTCATACGTATATTAGATATAAAGTTGCAAATAGTAATGTAATTCACAGTTAGTTCAAATTGAATACATGTTAGTCAGCTGTAAAAATAGATTTTAAGCAAAAATAGGTCTTAAACACCATTCACAGTGAGAATAGTCAAACGATTAAAAATACATGACAATATGAACATAGTAAGATGATTTATGTTTATAGAGGAAAATGTTTTACACACAAATAGTTATTCTTACACAAATGTCTGGATTGTAATGAGTAGTCAAACGATTAAAGATACATGATAATATGAGCCTAGTAAAATTATTTATGTTCATAAAGTAAAATGTTTTGTGTAAACCGTTTAAAGATTTAAATGACAAACAACTCACAAATGTTTTTTATAGTAAACAATCAATCATTTTCATAGAAACGAATAATCCGATAAACTCACTAACACAGTAGTCCACCGCGTGATCCTCTCGGATCGCGCGCGGTTCTGTCTATTTATAAAAACTATTAATTACAAATAAAATTGCAGCTCAAGAAATATCGATTAAAACTGCTTGAAACTAAAAGAGATTGTTCCTAAAATCACAGCTAAGAGAAATATTGTTTAAGGACAGAGTTAGAATATTTGACCTTAAAGAGCACAGCGTTTGTAAAAATTGACCTTCGTTGGGTTGTAACACGGAGCCGCGTGTTACATACACCCCCCCGACAGTGAAAATTAGTACACAATGAAGTGGGCTAACCTTACAGTAAATGTTATTGCTCTTTCATGCCGTATAACGACTGTCAACACTGATACTGGCTCCTCTATTTTTCGCGTTCTTGGACGGATGGTTAGGTCGAAGTGTTCGAGAAAGTCACGTCCAATGATGTTTCATGTCGTGTTGTCGATGATGAACGTATATTTGAGACATCATTTTGAGTTGGAGAACGAGATTGTGTGTACTCGTACCCCAAACGTCGCTATGTTGGAGCCATTCGCGCAGGTCAGACTGTTGGTGTCGACTGGGTGGGTTGGTTCGAGATAATTGTGGCGTAGTGAGCTTACATCTGATCCAGTGTCTATGACAATTCATTCGCCAGAGATTGCGTCACGGATGAGAAAGTATGTTGATAGTGGCAACCGGCGATGAGATTGATTGCTGGCATTTGGGCGTTTGAAGCATGACTTAATTGGAGCCGTCGCTGTAAAGACAATAGTTTGATTGCGCTCTACCGCGAAGGCAACGTGCTTCGAGCCATCAGACGTGGAGCGGCCAACAATTTGGGGTGCTCAGCCTCTGCTGCCGCCGAGGAGGCTGACCCCACCCGTCTTCCGAACCTTCCATGGGCGGAATCACCTGAGTTGTTGAGGGTGACCACGCCCATTTGAACGTCGTGTCTGTGCGCGGGTATGTGCAGCCGTTTCCGAGGCAATAACGTGTGTAGTGGCCTTCATTGAAAGTGCTTGAATTTCTCAAAATCTAGCTGTTTATTAATTCCTTACTGGCTGTAAGTTCGACGAACCGGGGCACCATAATAAACACAATAAATAAATCCAGAATATCTTAGAAGTGTAGTTACTATATTGATAGACGTCTTGTTAAATACAATGGGGTTTGTGTTTACTTCAAGCTCGCAAACTTGATTTAAGGAATTGTAACCACCACCCGGGCAATAAATGGTTGTTTAATTTTATTACCTATATATATGGGGAAAAAACTGCCAAGAGTTAATGCTTGTGACGGAATTGAAATTGTGCAACCGACATTTCTAGACAATTAAAATGGAAGCGAGACAGCTATTGGTGACGTCCCATATCAAATTTTTCTTTCTATATATATATTTTTTAGTTTGATCCTCGATAGTCAGTTTGCCGTCGTACACTGATGATGATCATGGAAGGTCAAAACAAATTAGTTCGTGTGATTGATGGTAATATTTTTTTTGTTGTTCGACGACTGTTTAAATACAATGGGGTTGGTATTTACTTCAAGCAAGCAAACTTGATTTAAGGAAATTTTGCCACTACCCGCGCAATTAATGCCTTTTTAATTATATTACCTATATATCTGTGGCGAAAGATGCAAAACGTTAATGTGCGCGACTGCAAAGTAATTGTGCAGCCGACATTTCCAGTCATGTAAAATTTATGTAAGACTACAACAGATGAGAGCCGAATAGCCAAATTTACATTCCATATATATTCATTGTAGTTTTTCCCTCACCAGTCAGTTTGCCGTTGTAGTCTGATGATATTCATAAAAGGTCGAAACGAGTCAGTGCGTGTGACTGATGATAGTTTTGCTTCGTTGTTCGATGACTAGTTAAATACAATGGAATTGGTGTTTAATTCAATCTAGCAAACTTTATTTAACGAAATGTCATCACAACCCGCGCAACCAATGATTGCTTATTTGTTTTACCTATATATATATATATATAAATATCGAAAGCTGCAAAAAGTTAATGCGTGCCACTGCGTAGAAATTGTGCATGTTGATGATCCGAGTAGTAAGTTGATAAGACTTCGATTGAAGATTAATTCTAAAAAACGCAAGTTAGAATTAGGACGGATATAAATTATATATTCATTCAGGAATCTGTGGTTGACTTTTTTAACCAGATGCCAATAATACCAGGAGTAAAGGAGTTTAGTACCACTTTACATTATACAGTCTTTTATGAGATGCAAATAAGTTAGCATTGATTTGAGGAGATATATTCTTGAATATTGTAAAACTAAAATGTATATTAGTTGGATGAGGCCAACATTGGAATATGCGGCTACTGCTAGGATTACAAGTAAAACCGGACTATCCAATTTATCGAAATATATAAAAAGAGAATTTATAAAATATATCTTCTGCCTTCTGTAATTTAGGAAAATAGGCCACAAATTTTGTCTTTACTAGTATAAGCTGAATTGAAGAATTCATACTCAAAAAATGTTGGAATTTGACGATTTCTGCTGTTTTAAATGTCTGGTGAGCTTTGAGCTTGCAACCTTATCACCGGTTTTAGTCTGGATATGGCGGAGTTATAATAATTAATACATAATTTATCAATAAAAAAATTATTTTATTCATAAAGTAAAAAAATGAAAATGCTCAATCTGAATAGAAGACTGACTAGAGAAAAATAAATTAATAAAATCGAAAAATTGCTGTGTAAAAAAAGGTTATTGATTTGCAGTGTATTTAACAATAATTGATTGCACGGGTGGTGGTAACAATTCTTTAAATCAAGTTTGCGAGCTTGAAGTAAGCACCACTCCCATTGTATTTAACTAGTCCTCGAACAACATAACAAAATTGCAGCCAGCCGCAGTGCACTGACGCGTTTCGACCTTCCATGATCATTATCAAAGTAAGACGAAAACTGACTATCGAGGATCAAACCGCATTGAATATATATGGAAATCAAATTTAGATATGCGGCTCTCACCACTAGCGGTTTCGCATACATTGAACTTGACTGGAAGTGTCGGCTGCACAATTTCTATGCAGTTACGAACATTATCTGTTTGCAGCTTTCGCCACATATACATATAAAGGCAATACAATTTAACAATAATTGATTGTGCGAGTGGTGGTAGCAATTCTATAAATCAAGTTTGCGAGCTTGAAGTTAACACCAATCCCATTGAATTAAACAAGTCGTCGAACAACATAACAAAACTACCGCCAGTCGCAACGCAATGACGCGTTTCGACCTTCCATGATCATCATCAGAATACGACGTCAAACTGACTATCGAGGATCAAATGGTTACCACCACCCGCGCAATCAATTATTGGTAAATTGTATTGCCTAAATATATTTATATGTGGCGAAAGCTGCACACAGTTAATGTTCGTGACTAAGTAGAAATAATGCAGCAGACATTTCCAGTCAAGTTCAATGTATGCGTGACTGCTAGAGGTGATAGCCGTATATATAAATTTGATTTCCATATATATTCAATGCGGTGTGATCCTCGATATTCAGTTTGCCGTCGTACTCTGATGATGAACATGGAAGGTCAAAACGCGTCAGTGCGTTGCGGCTGGCTGCAATTTCTTTTCAGTTGTTCGACGACTGGTTAAATACAATGGGATTGGTGTTTACTTCAAGCTCGCAAACTTGATTTAAATAATTGTTACCACCACCGCGCAATCAATTATTGGTAAATTGTATTGCCTAAATATATTTATATGTGGCGAAAGCTGCAAACAGTTAATGTTCGTGACTACATAGAAATAGTGCAGCCGACATTTCCAGTCAAGTTCAATGTATGCGAGACTGCTAGAGATGAGAGCCGCATATATAAATTTGATTTCCATATATATTCAATGCGGTTTGATCCTCGATAGTCAGTTTGCCGTCGTACTCTGATGATGATCATGGAAGGTCGAAACGCGTCAGTGCGTTGAGGCTGGCGGTAGTTTTGTTATGTTGTTCGACGACTGGTTAAATACAATGGGATTGGTGTTTACTTCAAGCTCGCAAACTTGATTTAAATAATTGTTACCACCACCGTGCAATCAATTATTGTTAAATTGTATTGCTTAAATATATTTATATGTGGCGAAAGCTGCAAACAGCTAATGTTCGTGACTGCATAGAAATTGTGCAGCCGAAATTTCCAGTCAAGTTCAATATATGCGAGACTGCAAGAGGTGAGAGTCGCATATCTAAAGTTGATTTCCATATATATTCAATGCGGTTTGATCCTCGATTGTCAGTTTGCCATCTTACTTTGATGATGATCATGGAAGGTCGAAATGCGTCTATGTGTTGCGTCTGGCGGTAGTTTTGTTATGTTGTTCGACGACTGGTTAATTACAATGGGATTGGCGTTTACTTGAAGCTTGCAAACTTGATTTAAAGATTTGCAGTGCATTGTTTGAAAAGCGCTGAAGGAAATATGTCTCAACCGCGGAAATTTAGGCGTGTCATTAATTTTATTCTCTAAGAATAAAAAATATTCAACTTTAAACGTTATAATTGTAATCAAGTACAATGTTTAATTAACAATGACAGCAAATGGACTATTATCCTACCATTTTCCTTGAATTCAATAAAATTGCCGAAGGTTGTACGGTAGCTGTTCTATAATAACAGATTGTTCATGGACAGTTAATAAATTTAGCCGAAGTCGAGGCCATTAATGGTACACCTAAATAGACGACTGATGAAAATAACTTGGTGAACAAATAAAAACAATGCATGCAACAAGAAACTTGAGCGTCGTAGTGGAAGAGTTGATAAGCGCTAGACGGATTGTGAACGAGTAAGAATCCCAGTCTCTGTCGTTTTACTGGGTACTTGGTGAGTGACTAATTAAAACGAAACCAGACTAGTAGATACACTGCACTTGTCATCATGTGAAATATCTCTTATAAATTGAGATCAAGTATAAAATAATAATATTCTTTTATAGTTCAAATGAATTCCAATTTCCATTGTTGAACTGTATTTTTCTATAATGACAGATTGGGGAACGGGGGGAGGGGGTGGAATTTGCAAATTTAGATTAAAAGCCATACCAAATACAATCTTATTGAAGGTAAACTCGCCAGAAAAAAATTGATGTGTAATTAGAAATAGCATATCGTGTGCGGCGGGGATGGCACTGTGGACATATTGAAAAACTCAAAATCAAATAGACCGCGGTTTTAGCACAATTTTTATTTGATACTAACTGCATAAGCATAAAATATCCTACCATTATATATTAATTCGCTATCTATTTCACAGTTGGCACAGTGTTAATGCTAAAATGGAATATCCGGGTTGGTGTATCAAATGTCTATGTCAAAGTCGATGCAACCAATGATCAACTTGAAGGACAGATTGATAAAAAACATTAGTTGATATATAACTATAAGTTGCATGTATTTCTTGGCTTAAGTGACGCACCTCATAAGATGCATTACTATGAATAAAATGGGACACGTTTGGAGCCCCGGTCTCGTCAATTCTATCGATTATTTGATGAGTGCCGAAAAGAGGCACAAGCGAGATATTGAGGAATTGCGTTTACAAATTTATACAATATTTATCCATACTAAAAACCAGTATATAGTAAGGTTAAATATCGCCATAATATCTTCATCCATAATGTCCACCCCAGTGGGATTGTGTTTGATTTATACTAGCATATCGAGAGTGGCAAGTTTGATCCTTAGGTCCAAAGCGATGGCCAAGAAGCACAAATTTATAAATAACTGAAAATTACACGCTATGCGCCGTTTATTTGGCGCAGTGAATAAGTTAGATAATGCTGAAGCGAATCTGTTCGGTAAGATTCCAAATCGCAGTAAATTTGACAAGTACTTGAATAGTGACAAAAAGGATGAATCTGGTCTACTTGATCAAATAGACATGCTACCATATGCAATTTATAGTTTATAATGCTCGAATTTTGTAGAATAATACACGCCCATTACGCATTCCATCAAAATCACTTACCAAGGTGGCATGGTTTCTGTTAGATAATGAATGATTTAAGGAGGCTTCCTGGAATTTAGCGACAGGTGATAGAAAGACTCGTGAGAAAACAAGCTTTTTTTATATATGCGTGTGGATTTGACACGGTTGAGCACTTTTGGCGGTAATTGTGGCGAGTAACTATTGTGTACCAATATAATGACGAATCCAGTCTACTTGATGAATTGCGTTTGCCAAATTATGCCATAATTAGTTTATAATGAAAATGTTTGTATTGAATGGTTTTTGTTATTGCTGGTTCAAGCGTTAATGATAATAGGCACAAAATAGAAATATGTAAACATCAATTGCGTGCATGACTTACAGTTCAAGCTCAATGCCTGAACATGCTTCTTTTGCTTGCATAAATCTGGCTGCAATTTGTTTAGCCATAAAGCATCATATGTGACCAACTCCCTTCTCTTAGTAGTTATCTTAAATGCTACGTCTGAAGAACACACGTGTGAGGTTTAAAGGATGTGTTAGGGAATTGCAGACGTGTATTCACCAGGTGATTTAAAACAGGCGTTTAAAATGCAATGGTCTCTCATTCGAGTGATTAACCGTCTAGTCGATTGTTTTTGTAGCTGCTTATATTTATATTTTCTGGCAGGTTAACAGAATAGTCGCTATTTTTTGGTAAATCAATGGTCCGGATTGGTTACGCTGTCGTGAATTTCTACTGAATCACCATAGCTTTGTGTGATCATCCTATTGCAGATCCGTTATTGTAGTCTTTCCACTCTACTGCAGGCACGTTTCTGTCTGCCAAATTCGGCTAGAATGACAGCGTCAGTCCCAATGTAGAAGACAAGACCCAGTAACTGCCTTATTGATAGTAAGTGAAGACTAATAACAATATTTCTAAAATATCACAAATCAACTCAGAGCATAACGGGTAATGAACCACGTGCTAACAAACTAGAAGGAACATCAGTACTCAGCTGCTGAATTTCAATAGGAAAACTTTGTAACTAGGCTATGCAGCCATCTTCAATTCACGCCCAAATGTCACCAAGATGAATAGATCAAACTTTCTTGAAGGTGATGAGCGCTTTTTTAGTTTTCCTTACCTGATGATGGTCTTTCAAACTTTGATATCTGCAGCATTAAGCAGTATCGCCACAACTTCATTCACCAATGTAAATAGGAATAATTACAGACTTTTCTCCCATTGTATTGGTGAACGTCGATTAAACTACCACAACGTGTTTCGTCATTCTATTGCCGTCTCGTGGGCATGGTCTGTATTACATAATTTAGACACAATCCTGTATAACCAATTCGGCAAGAAAGATTGTTGCAGTCTAATTGAAGAAGACATGACAAACGAGTCTTGCTTTACAAATAGGATTTAGAGGTTGATACAAATGATTTGTACGCGAAACATCAAATCAACACAGACCAACCGTTTTAATATTCCAAGTATAAACAAATCCGAAGGAAGGTAGTTTATATACAGCTAGTTTTCAATTAGAGAACGATGAGCATCACAACCTTCTGCGATTTCTGCTCACGTGCCAAAAAAGGTCAAAGGATTAATTTTGCTCAACAGTATCGAGCGCACACCTGGTTTTCTTCACTAAGCAATGGCCTTAAAACATCTGCTACAGCAATATTAACTGATGTCCCCACTAATTCGTATAGTAACGTGAAGCAGCATTAATACCGGCCAAATCCACAATATAGTGGTCAACGCCTGTTAAACCACCACATGTTGCTCAAATCCGGCTAGAACGACTCCCACAGTCCCAATGAAGACGGAAGGACATAATAACGACATTCATATTAGGCTGGGCACTGAAGCGTTATTGCTGGCCTGGGTGATTCCTGGTTAGATGAACACAATGTCATGCTGCTCAATTTGTTTATATTTGCACAGATTTTCTGTGCAACGGACAAATCTTTTTAGCTACCTGTGTTCTTCGTTTAAAAGTAAATATATCTTCTTTAATTGTTATTGTTTTATGACAATGAATCCTGTTAGTCAATTGATTTTGGTTCGTCCAATAAATGCGCTTTGGCATATAAATGTACATTTTACAAGAAAGAAAATTTACTGAGAGTTTGCAATTGATCTTTGAAATTCAGCTTCGACTTTTTCTGTTTTTTGAAGTTGATATTAATCTTAACATTGGGACAATTTGACTCCTTAATTATATTTAAGTGACAAGCAATTGTTAAGTCTGACATGTCGCCTTTATGCTGCAATTTAGAGAAGAAAGTTTCATTTGTGTCTTTCGTAACAGTAATCAGGCATAGTCTGATGTTAAATACTGTTTGTTGCGAAGAGCTAATATATATGCAAGTATGTATTAGGTTTTGCGAACCTAGTAATAAATTAGTTCAGTTGTTGTTGTATATATATATATATATATATATATATATATATATATATATATATATATATATATAACTATTTGTACGCAGTATATGGACAACTGATGCAGTGGATGATTAAAATTTTATATATTATGCAAATGTTGATTTATGAAGATAACGCATATTTAATAGCTCTTGTCGTTGTAATTAAATTAGGTATCAATTCATTAAGTGGCAGGATGTTCTTTTTATAAAATAAGATGAAAGATAATTCGTTAGAACTTTAGATAGGAAGTAATTAAATACTACAATACACATAGAGGAAAATATTACCAAAAATATTTTTTAAATAGAAAATTGAATATGCGAGGCTTCGATAATTTAATTGATGCAGTGTATAACTGAAAAATGATACCAAATTCCAAACAAGACAACTCTAACTATTACTTACGAATGCAAAAATAGGACGAACTCACTCTAACGAATTAATAAAATCCGATAATCTAAGCAATGAATTGTTTTTTTATAATTGTAAAAGTATGTTGAAAGACTGCCATTATAGATAAAGTAATTATTATTTCCTCAAATAGCATGTGTGTTATTAATAACTGCAGATAGAACAAGGCTAACTTAGAACTTTTGATAGGAAATATTATTTCGGAAGATCCCCACGAGAGAGAAGCTAATCGTCGAAAATAAATTGGTATTAACTTGAGCATGTCATGCATTGTGAGGTTTCCCTGCCGTTAGGGATCGGTTGTATGACAACGGAATAATTGCTTCCTGGCGCAAATCCCATTCGCGTTTAAAATCAATCCAGTAAAGGAAATACACTTTTTATCTTAGAGAATTTTTAGCCTTTAAAGATAGTACACACAAATAGAATAGTATGTAACTATGAAGGCGTGTCCTCTAAATAATACTGATTACATTCTTGATAAAAGTTGTCTTGGTTATTATTGAGGAAAGATCCAATATAAGGAAACCATTTTTTCGGTAATATATTAAATTCCCCGTTATACCGTTTTAGATTGGATCATCGTGATGAACAATATAGTCCAGCCATTATACTTTGAAATGGTCGTGATACTCGTCTAATGGGGAGAGATCGAAGCTTTTTGTGGGAGATTTTCTCTAAAGTTATTATTAACTGGAGTATACCCGCAGAAAGAAAGGATGGAATATAATTTGTATTAAACTGAGCATTTCATAGATCGTGTGGGCTTCTTTTCAAAGGAAATAAGGTACATGTCTTTGAACCAAAACCTCATGGGCTTCAATTCTGCTCTCAGGAGATTTTCTACTAGATAGGCAATGTTAATAAGAATGAAATCATGAAAAGACGTCTACTTATGTTTTTTATCCGTTTATTATATCGGCAATGCAAAGATGCGCAAACGATTCCATATGTTATATATTATTATTATTATTTATAAATCTATTTTGATTTCATTTTATATTGAAATCGTGGTAGATATACTTTGTTGTCAGGTTATAATCGCAACTTTTTATATTACCTAGTACGTTTGAGTTGGTAAAGATGAGAAATTTAAATTCAATAAAGATAAAGAAGTTAATGCTTAAATCAAATGAATTATTTATAGTAAAATTTGTTTTTTTATTGAATCATCGGATTTTATTACAATTCTGACAAGAAAAAATTAAAAATGATTTCTGGAAAATCATGAACGGTAATGGAAATAGTAAATATAGCCAACTATCTCTGTTGATTTAAAAAAAACCAGCTTGAATGCTTATTTTACTCGTTTATGTTCATGTTAAGCAATTCTGAGAACTTCAATGCAATCATATATATATATATATATATATATATATATATATATATATATATATATATGAGCATCATTTATAAAAGATGCAATTATAGTTCACATTCTATTTATAAAAAATATAATCTCCTCGCCGATTCCAGTTAACTTATGAAATGTGCTGCTGTTTGTTTTTGTTGGGAAGGTTTAATTTGGTTTAAATCTTTACAATAAATATTTGATACTGTTTAGTATGTGGACAGTCATTTCTCCATTCTCGTTTCGGTCTAATATCTGGAATCTCTTTCAAAAGTTCGTTTGAATAAAAAGTTACAACTTAACAGACTCAAAACTTCGAATAACCCTCCTTAATAAAATTTTGTTTTATATAGGCAAAATCTAACTAGCAATGTAACATTTAAGATGTGTAAAACAACCAACGCTTGAATAAATAAAAAGCGTGTTTCAATTGCCTGGTGTTCATGACCTAGCTAGAAAATATCTGCTAAGAACTTCACCAAATTATTCACTTAAAAATCATCTACACAGTAAAATAGAAAATAGTTGTGAAATGCCATCCCATTTTCACGCAGTTAAAATGTTCGTACCTTCTGAAAATCGAATTTATACTCGAAGATTCTGCTTCAAATGCAGATTATTTTTTCTTGTATATTGATTTTTACCAATCAATTTCTGTCTAGTTTATAATAGCCAAAGTTTATTTTGTGCGCAATGAAAATATTGATTAGGCTTTTATCGATTTTACCTGACAATGGGTTGCTCCAAGTGGTAGAAAAAAATTTATTATTTATTTCGTAAGCTAGTTATTCCCGAATAGTAAAAATGTTTTGCCATCCTATTTTCGAATCCATCTAAGGAGGAAGAACAATTAGTTAAGAACTTATTAATGCACATATCTACATTTTATTGCGATCTTAACCACAATATTTGCTTGTCTATCGTTTTCTAGCGATCTACTTGTGATGCTGAGAACAGAAAATAACATTTTGCCCCATGAAGAGACCAGAAGTTAATTATTACCTGTTGCAGTTTTTGTAACTAGCTAAGCACAGCTAACTTATACTCTTGAAGTTTAAGCGATTAATTTTAAAACGTAAGTTGCTAGGTAACCAGCTAGGTTGGCACGGAGTAGAAATATTGAAAATGAGCATAAAACTGAGCGCGTGATTGGCAACATTACCTGAGATCCGAAAATTATACATTAATGCAACTCTCACAAAAGCTAGCACAGTTATGCAGCTTATTCGAACAACCTACTAAAATGAAAAACCTTTTATTTGTGAATAAATTATCAAAATCAAAATTATTTATTAACTTCTCGAAGACACAAAAATGTCATATTTTCTTAAGCATGACGTAACAAAGAAACAAAGTCTATTTCTGATCAGGTGATTATTATAGTGAGCATGAAAAAAGCAGTAATGCAATTGATGAATGTGCTTTATCTCAAATGGGCTTATGCACAAATAAAATTAAAAAATTTTTTTCGCAGAATATAATATACAAATAAGTATATCTACACTGTCAGTAGAGCATAAAAACTGCATAATATGTCCATTTTAATTCAACCAAAAATATCGATGCAGCCTTATCTGCCACTCGTGAATTACTTTAAGGAACTTCTGTGGATTGGGCACGAACCAAATCGCATTCGCTTATCAGTGTTTTATTTAACCGCTATGCCAATCAAGTCGCGCACTAACTGGAAAATTCCGTTATGTAAGGACTTCCGTTCTTTGGTCAGTTTTCCTTCAGGTGGGCAGAGTTGGCATCACTTTCGAGGAAAAGTTCCAACTAGCCACAAGCGATCTGTCATAGAATAGACACCAATGACATGGGAAAATGCTACTGAATTCAATTTTAACGGTATTATTTTTATTATATATTATTTGCCGGTGTTTTAAGAGTGACCAAAAAAGACGAAATTGGCATATATGATTAGTTTACTTTGCTATTTTTGCCATGTACAGTTAATATTGACAAAAAACATAAAGAAAATCCTGCCATATGCTCATTATTGATTTACAAGTTTATGTAGTTACTGAAATGGTTGTTGTGAACTTTAGGTCTAAAGTCGTGACAATGTGATACACCTGGAAAAAAACTGGCGGGAGACATGAGTTAGTATATAATCCAAAATTACATGAAGTGCACTGCGTAGGTGGAGTAAAACGTGCGTTGCAAGACTTTGCAGGATAAAAGCCTGGTTTGAGCACTGATACGACTAATCTGGCAGGATTTTTACTAATGTCAAATAAAGATGAATCCGGCCTATTCAATGTATTCTATTTTTTGTCTTATACAGTGTGTTGTTTATACTGCAAACGTATATATATATATATATATATATATATATATATATATATATATATATATATATATATATATATATATATATACGCAGGTTTTACATTTGGTTGAAAATTGTAAATTGAGTTTATTTCGTTAGAAAACTTCATTAAGAAAATATAGATGACATATTTGCATACCATCTGAGCATGACAAACCGACAACTAAATGGTTTTAAACTATAAATATGTTTAATGTTATTTAAAAGCATGCAAAATTAAAACTCAATTTAAAATAACGTCGATAAGAAAATGCTTCGCATTGCTGACCTAAAAACTGTCAATTTTAATTCTGTCCTTTAAAAAATTGGTTGCTATTTTTTAAATGTTGTTTCTTAATATATTCTATTGAGTGTAAGGCATCTCCATCTTTCAACTTTTTCTGTTGGCATAAATTTCAGGAAAATGTTATTATATATATAAAATAATTCACAATTTCAGTGATAAGCATAAATGAATAAAGTGAACGATATACTAAATCTAATGGTGTTTAGCCTCGCACGGCCCTTCTAAAATTCGATAGAAAGTAAGGATATCTTTTTTGTAAACGATAACGTAATAATGACTTTGAGTATTCGATGTCATGGAATTCACAGTTTCGTTACTATGTGTGTTAATAGACTTTGGATCTTCCAATTGGTTTGAGGGTTATTGTGCATTAATAACTCTTTAGTCTATATTGGCGGCGCAAATGCCAAGTTAGAATTTATCATACTAAGTACATTAATGAAACGAGCGTCGCTGACAAAGTAACATTCTGCAACAAGTAATGGACGATCAACTTATCATTTACTACCCACACATAATTATGAATTTTCTTGTTATGCGTAAATAAGACACCAATGCAGTATGTTAGTGTAATGCTGTGCATTAATAGTTGCAGGTCTGGGTTAAATCGAGGCTGAGTTTTAACACACTGCCGCGTGGGATTATAGAACAGGCATACAATAAAGGACTGCCAGATAATTATATTTATTTCAAATGAAGACTCGTGCAATGCCATGATGAAGTAGAATGAAATCATAGCTCAAGTTCTATAGTGAGGTATACTGTTAGGCTGATAGGTTATTAGACCAACCAATAAAAATTAAAACAACCAAAATTGTCAGCCTATTAGCTATTTTCAATTTTGCTGGCGAGTTTTTTGGGGCAGCGGACGTTGAATTTGCACACGTTAGGAATCCTGATGCATATCGTGAAGCAGTGTAACTATAACTGATTACTAGCCTATATTTTGGCAAAGATATTCGTGTCCTGCCATCAAGCATTCAATTTGAATTTCACACAGAGAACGTTTTCAATAAGGTATATTTATTATAAGGTTCATAAATGCCAGGTACTGTTTTGCAAACATAAATTTCCTTCAATATACTGCATGCAAGCCCGTCAAGGTGATTGAATAGCCGTTTTCATGCGGACACAGCAATGAATAATTATGTAATTTTGGTTGTGTTTGCATATCCCTTTTACACCCATGTCACAAAAGACTTGCGCTCTCATTTAAGGTCTATCTAAACGTATCTCGTCAAAGTGCACGCTTTAATTTGAATGGGTTGAAATAATTGTTTTGCATCGAAATAATTATATCACACTTACCTAAAATTAGTTTTGATGTTTATAGATTGATAGTTTGATCGATATTACGGTCGTCATTTTCCAAATTCCGTTCCTTATTCCAACAATGCACCAATTTTTACATCACCAAATAACAAAATGTCTAAATGAAAATTCGTTTATAAATTATTCACGTTCAGAATTATGTCAATGAATGTAAACCTCAATGGCTTCATTGTTAGCTTGTATGCGTATATTTATTAACCAAAATCTACGCACTCACCTAAAAACACAAACTGAAATTCCCTCTGTACATACATGGTAGACATTAAATTCTGTATCGCCTACATTAAAGGTATACTATGCATAATTGAGTAATATTTCAACAGTTCATGGAAATATTAATTCCTAACACGTGACAGACTTAAATTTTAGTGACTACAAGTCAGCATTACTTATACTTTTAATCAATTGACTGTGTGAGCGTAAGTGCACTCAGAATTGAACATATCAGTTAATTAATTAATTAAATGATTACGTTTTGAGTATTATTGAATACGGCCCGGCAGAGGCCTAATATACTGTAAGTAAATTAAGTCATACGCAATGAGAGCGTAAAAGCATAACTGAAAAAAGCCATTGCAAATAACCACGCGAAAATAAATGATAAGTTAAAGAAGGTTTCGCTGTGTCTGAAAACCTTATAAAATGTAATGAAAGGATATTAGACTTTTGGTTTAATGGCTCTAAATCGCGTGTGAGGTGTTTACAGCTTCAAATTAATATATCGTGTTTATAAATAATTTGGTTGGGATTTGTTTATTGTTAGAACCAGAGATATTTAAATTATTTTACATAATCCATCTAGACTACAATGAATTAACTTGAGAATATAATCTTTGCATACATAATTTTTCGTCTGTTAATATTTTGACTAACTCTGCCAGCTCGCTTCTTCATAATTGTGCTTCTCTAATCCACAAAGGCCAAAATCAGCACCACGCGGAGACTATGTAATTTATTCTTGTGATTTTGTATCATGTGACTATAATGAAAGTAATTACTAATAGACAGTCGGCAAGGTTAATCGAAAATGTTAGTGGCCAGACACTACACGTGTCGGCAACTGGTAAATACGGAAATATTCTCATCAGGATTGTTAAACTATGAAAAATAACAGAAAATAACCGACAGACGTATGAATTAAAAATAATATACTTTTTTTCACTTTGCTTTGACAAAGAATGATTAATGTTTATATACACGTATTCTTCACTCCAGATAACTAATGTATATGCAGTAAAGCTTTATTTATTCTGTATCAAGTAAAATATTAGCTCTAATAGGACCAAATAGACATCTGGAATTCAAAAAAAGCATTACAACACCATTTATAGAAGCGTTTATTGCTTACTGGGTAATCATCAGTTTCAGCCGGCATTAAGCTCAAAGCCAACTACGTGTTTGGTGAAGAAATGTGAATCTATTAAACAATAATTAATGGCGCGTGTGGTGGCAACAATTCTTTAAATCAAGTTTTCGAGTTTGAAGTAAACACCAACCCCATTGTATTTAACCAGTCATCGTACAACATAACAAAACTACCGCCAGCCACAACGCACTGACGCGTTTCGACCTTCCATGATCATCAAGCTCACAAACTTGATTTAAAGAAATGTGGAACTGTTGTACGTTAAAGTCTCCTATACGTAGATGCGTTCAAAGAGATAAATTTTTAACTTTATAAAAAATATTATACACTGCAACTTTAAAGTCAACTTACTCTGAATATTATGGATACAAACGTGTAGATGGCCCAAAAACAGTGAATAGTCAGGTAGGTGAAAATCCCCAATAATTCTTTTGATATGTGAGCCTTAATGAAATTCAAAGTACGCCATCCACGTGGAAAATACCGAAATTTTATCTCAAATATCTACAAATAAACACACACACACACACACACACACACACATATATATATATATATATATATATATATATATATATATTAAAAAGTCAAACAAAGATAAAAGCATGTAAATGTGGAGACTTTAGGGAGTAAAAGAATAACCAATCAACTGCATGTATCACTTCCAGTTCATGCTCAATATTCGTACTGCCTCTGCTGCTTGCATAAATCTATATTGCCTTTTTATGTGGCTAACTCATTTCTGTTATTGCATTTAGTGGCTATTTTAAATGCTCCGTTTGGCCAACATACGTGTGAGGTTTCAACGATATGTTGCACAATTACAGGCGTGTATACGCCATTTTATTTAAAACAGGCTTTTACACTGCGATGTTCTCTCATTCGGGCAATTAACCGCTTGGTTGATCAGCCTGTGCAAGTTGATCGACAACTTGCGAATCTATATTAATAAATTATATTTGAGGTTGGCATTAAAGGCTGTTTCTCTTTGATTTCTGGCAAAGGAAATAGTGTTATTTTAAAAAAGCACTCGATGATTAGCTGCATTAAATGTAAGTGCTAATGGCGCTTTAAAAGTCTTTTGTGGATGATCAGGTAAACTGATTTCCCTTCCGGTCCCCAAATACCTTTGTTTATTTTGACTTCACCCTTTAATAATTGACTCAATTCATTGTCTAGTATTGCCAGTAGACATTAAATCGGTTATTGCTTTACTATATTCGTCGACGATTGATTCTGTCATTTCTTAAAAACAGACGCGAACTGTTGACACTACTTTAATGCAAATACTGCGCAGACCAGGTTTGTTTATGATAAATTGTTCTATTTAATCTACCATTAATATTGTAACGACACAAGGAATTGCCGACATACTGCGTAAATTAAATTCAATTCGATTTACGCTGCACCAATGAGAAAAAAGCGAAACTTGCCGTTAACCAATAGTGTGCAAGTAGCCATATATGGCTATTACATGGTCATTTAAGCACGGTGAATTTACCATGCAGTTCAGTTGTCGCATTTGCCTTCTGCTGTGCGTGTCTCCGACGTGCTGTCTCCCACCTTTCACATACGCTGGTTTTTGGCCTTGCTTTACCAACTTTGGCAACATCAGTAACGCCAATCTTGTTGCTGTACAACTAGAGAGACGAGCCAATTACTGCAGAACTTCAACGGAGTTACTCAGCGAGATTCCAACGCCACAGCAGAAGGAACCACAACCCAAGTCAACCCGAGCTGGTCTCAAGAGTCTAGGAGTACTTCTGGACCACATCACACTTACGGACCTTCTCGGCATTTGCCAGAGAACGCAAGACCGGCCCTGTTAAGGGCCCCCCAACAGTACTAACTCTTTATTTTATGGCACTCTAACCGAGTTTGTAACGTCGTACGGCATTTACTTGAAGCTGGGGCGTTTACAATATCTTTCTTTATTAGTACAGCTAAGAAAAGCAAACAATCATCTTTCTCATGCTCCCCATACTTGAGAGTAACAATCAGAATACGGAGAACACCAATGAAGCTTTAACATTTGTCGTTTAAGAATAAGTTCTCAAAATTTCGTATTTATCATGACATCATTCGATGAAATTTATATTTTTAATATATTCTTGGTTACCAAAAACGTATATATTATTCATAACATATTGCGTATGTATTAATAAAATAGTTCAAATAATACTAAGAGTAAAATAACCGATGACATCCACTGGTTAAGATTTGGAAAGACGGAGAACATTCATTGATTCCGTGTGTAAGATGTAGTGAAAATGTAAAGGTTAATTTACAATATGGAGTGATAAACTAAGTTTGAAATGACAAAAAAATTGAATTTTTTAAAAGAGCGCAAAATTGGTCATTGCTTGTCCAAATGAATCAATAATTTCAATTAACTTTAGTTTCATTTCGATGATGGTACATATGCAACCACATACACACACTTAATTAGTGAAAAGTAAGTTATACATATTAAATCTACCAGTAAGTATAAATGGAACAGTTTAAACTAAATTTACCACTAGACTTAATGATTGTCAAATTGGTTTTGGGATGAGCTTCTCAAACAGGAAGCCGCATAATTTTGAATAAAATTGAAGATAGTGGAAGCAATCCACTTGTTGGGTACTTTTTGGGTATTTAGCTAATCAACTGGGAGAGGTAAAATTCACATTGGAAAAAGAAAACAAAGAAGAATTATCGTTTCTAGATGTAAAATTAAAACGAATGGGTCAGACATTAGAGAAAGATATTTACAGGAAGGATACTTATTCTGGTATCCTCCTGAATTATTGCTCTAATCACCCGTTTGGGATGAAAATAGGCATTCTAAAATCTATGATAATAAGAAGTCTTAAAATAGTGGATTTAA